>MU702982.1:6805-48930 GCA_026770625.1 Nicotiana glauca | reverse complement strand
TACGGCCGGCTTGAGGTGAGTAATAGATGTAGATGATGACCTGAGGGTTTGAAACCCCGGCATCTCACTTTGTGACGCTGTATTGAGGCGAGACATGTACTCTACGGTGAGTGCGGGGTCGTTTGTGGACGGGACTATGGCTTAGTCCATCCGAGTGATGTCTATACTGTGTTATTGGCTAGGAATTTGCTGGTAAACATCCTACTTGGATTGTTATGAACATATTTGGACTGCGTGCCAACTATTTGTATTCCTTAGGGATTTTTATCACTGTTGCCATGAAATTGAGCATGTTTCCATGATATCAGTCCTGAGTTAAGTACTGTCTAGAAATGAGTAGCAATCTTCTAAGGTTTTAATCACTTAAACTATAATACCTGTTAAATGGAACCGAAAATGGTAAAATTTGATTGTGCTTGTGTGGCTTGCATGCATATATAACTGGACTAATTGTGGACCGGGTTGCACGCCTCAGCGAATACTACTATGTCATTGCGCTTGGGCTGTAGGAGCCCCTCTGGAGTCTAAACCCCCACAGTGAGCGCGGGTACCCAATGGATCGGGTTGTACGCCGCATCGGTCATGTGCATTGCATTGCATTCATGCATTGATATATATTTGTCTATCTGTCGTTGATTATTGTTGTTTCATCGTTTGATGTGATAAGTGGTTAGTTTCAGCTTTGCATTGTGGTATTTCGGGATTTCTTACTTCCAGTCATTATATATGTCTATTACCACTGAGTTGGAAGTACTCACTTTACTCCCTGCATCACGTGTGCAGATTCAGGAACCTCGGGAGTTTAGCTGAGCATTTGCTGATTTTAGAGTTTATCCGGAGTTGTCGAGGTAGCTGCCTGACGTTCGAAGGACCCGACTCCTCCCCTATCCCTTTTATTATCTTTCCGCAGTCTTGAAACTATGTATTTTTGGAGTCTTATTACACTGTATCGTTAGAGGCTCTAGACTCATGACCCCCGGGTCTTTGGGAGTTTATTCCGTGTTATCGTGATATTCAGCTTAATCTTTTAGCTTCATTGTTGTTAATGATATTTAAATAATTGGTTTTGAGCTTCATGTTCGGGTTGAGAGTGTAAATGGTCGAGCTTGCCTAGCAGTTGTGTTGGGCGCCATCACGACCGGGATTAGGGTTGTTACAGGTTTTGACTTTAAGAGAAAGCATCACTTATTATTTATAAATAGCGCAACCTCGGAGAATTGTTCTGTGATTATTGGTATCAGTCATTGAAATACTTTAGCATATAAGAGTGGTTTTTTTAGAGAGCTTCTATCAAGAGAGAAGAGAGAAGAAAAAGTGTTCGTTTTGCTGTTGATTTTATTCTGACCAACCAACTTTAAATCATGTTTTTCAATTCTTTCACCGTTGGATCGAGCTTAAAATTTGACTAAATGTTACTATCATATTGGTCTTTGATTTTGATGGTAAAGTATCATATTTGGAGGCATGTAGCATCCGAATTCGAGCTCTAAAAAGTAGTTTCATTTTAATGATTTCCTCTTTCTTTAATTAATATGTTGTTGCTCTTGTTGCGCCGTGTTTAGCATTTGTTGTGTAGCTAATTTGGAGAACTTTTATAACCCTCTCATTATTATAGATAGAGTTTTTTGGATCTTTGTGTTCCTGTAGTTTTTACCTTCAATTTAAAGGGTTTTCCACGTTAAAATTTGATGTTTTTTTATCTTCTCTATTTTTAGTTGATTTTACCTCTTCCTCGATGTATAAGTGGTATCAGAGTGAGATTCAAGACAGTTTCATCTAGGAGGATTTAGTTCTAGCCACAAACTATTTGACGGTAATCAGGATTTTTGTTTGAGAAATTTGACTGTAACTGCTACTCATGTTGAGACAACTTTATGGTGAAAATTTAGAGACGCGGCTTGCCGAAGATTATGTGTAGAAGGTGGATCAAGTTTATTTTTTCAAAAAAATTCGAGCCTAAAGGGAGAATATTAGGTGTTTGTCCTGATTTTCTTTACCATATTTGGTTTTCCTATTCCTTGAAGGAAGAGCAATATATTCAACATTATTGATTTTATCTTTTACGAAAAGAAAAATATAATTCTTTCAAATTTGGCTAATCTTTTTTCTTGGAGGAAAAAGTTTAAATTCTATAAATTAAGGATCATTCCTTCTCATTTAGTAACATCTATATTGTAGTCCTTAAGGGGTTTGAGAGTCTTGTTTAGGGAGATAATTTGTGATACAAGTGTTAGCCTGCCACTAGTGTGTGTGTAACTACTCGGTCGGCCGTTTTAAGAATTAACGCCCCATTCCCCTATTAACTGCATTCCTCGTGTTTGTTTATGTTATTATCAGTTGTCGGAAGGATTCATTTTGAGTTTCGGAGTGTTTGGGACACTTAGTCCCTAAATGAGAGCTTAAGCTTTAGAATTTGAAATATAGTCGGAACAGTGTAAAGACAGCATCGGAATGGAATCTCGTCAACTCTGTTAGCTTTGTTGGGTGATTTCAGGCTTAGGGGCGTGTTCGGATTGTATTTTGGAGGTCTGTAGCTTAATTAGGCTTGAAATGCCGAAAGTCAAATTTTTTAAGTTTGTGGTTCGATAGTGAGATCTTGATATCAGGGTCAGAATGGAATTCCGGAAGTTGGAGTAGGTCTGTCGTGTTATTTGGGACGTGTGTGAAAAATTTCAGGCTATTCAACTGAGGTTTGATAGACTTTTTGATCGAAAGCGAAATTTGGAAGTTTTGGAAATCCGTAGGCTTGGATTGGAGAGTGGTATGTGGTTTTTGTGTTGTTTGATGTGATTCGAGGGTGGGAATAAGTTCGTATGATGTTTTAGGATTGGTTGGCATGTTTGGTTGAGGTCCCGGGGGCATCGAGTGAGTTTCGGGTGCTTACCGGAAGTTGAATTGGACTTAGGAAAAATCTGAAGTTGGCTGGATCTGTCATAACCGCACCTGCATGCATGGGACCGCAGAAGCGATGGAGAAGCCGCGGATGCGGCGAAGCGTTTGGAGTTTTGAAGTCGCAGGTGCCAGAGCTTGAGTGCACCTACGAGACCGCAGGTGCGGTAGAAGAAACGCAGGTGCGACTTGGTGCTTTAAGTGAATTCTCGCAAATGCGCACCTGGAACCGCATGCGCGGGTCTGCAGGTGCGAGGAAATGGCTACAGATACGGAAACCCTAGGCCAGAACCTACATAAGGTTTCTGTCGCAATTTTAGCCTATTCTTTCACCATTTTATCCGAGAATTTGAGCTTCTGGGAGGTTTTTGAGAGAGGATTCAAGGGAGCTTAAATGAGGTAAGATTTTTGGAACCCAAATTCGTTATTATGGTATTTTTCTACTGATTTGGCAAGAAATTTATGGAGAATAAGGGTTAAATTTGGAGGTTTAGAGTTTGAAATTGGATACTTGGAATTGGGCATTTGAGGGGTTGTTTGTGGACCTATTTTCGTGTATTTGGTATGTATGAACTTGTGAGAGAGTAAGGATTTTAGTTTTGCGAATTTTATCCAATTTCGAGATAAGGGCCCGAGGGATATTTTGGGCGATTTTCCTAATTTCACGTGTTAGCTTCGAATTAATTAGTTAAATTTGTTACTTGAAGTTATGTTTACATTATGCAATTACTTTGAATAGATTTGGGCCATTTGGAGTCGGGTACTCGTAGCAAGAACGTGATATCGAGTTGATTGAGCTAGTTCGAGGTAAGTGGCTTGCCTAACCTTGTGGGGGGAACTCCCATTAGGATTTGGTATTATTGATATATGAGATGACTGTACATGAGGTGAACAATGCCTACATATGCTAATTGTTGAAATTTCTGTTTTATTTAAGTAACTATAACTGTGTTTTTCTTCCCTGTTCATACTACTTACAATTTAAGCCTATTGTTAGCTTAGGGAAGCCTGTCTAGGTGACTTAATTGCTTTACTTCTTCAAACTACTTTATTTGAATTTTGTGCAACATGCTAGATTAGAAATACCTGTTTTACCTTGGTATGAAATTGGATTGAATTGAATATTCTTCATGTTGATGTTGTGTGTTTACTTTGGGACTACGGGCAATATCCTAGTAGATCCCCCTTGCCTGTTTATTTTGGACTACGAATTGATATTCCAGTAGATCCCTCTGCACATTTATATTGGAACTACGGGACTGCACCCGGTAGATTCCCCCAGTACTGGGTATTTACATTTGGGACTATGGATTGGTATTTCAGTATATCCACAGCGCACTACGAGTTGGACTACCGGACGCCTCCCGGGAGATCCACTGGATATTTATATTCGGGGACTACAGAATGGTATCCTGGTAGATCCATAGTTTCTATCTCTATATGGAGTTGCGTTCTTTCTGTGATTTTCTATCCGTTGTAGTTGTTGTTATTTCTTATTATCCTATGTTACTTCATACTCTTTCATTTCTTTATATATATATATATATATATATATATGAACAGTGTGGCCCTGGCCTTCCACATCACTACTCGACCAAGGTTAGGCTTGGCACTTACTGGGTACCGTTGTGGTATACTCATGCCCTTTCCTGTACATGTTTTTTTGTGTGAAGATCCAGGTTCTTCGACTCATCCCTACCATCCTTGAGGCGAGGTGATCCATCAAAGACTTTGAGGTATATCTGTTGCGTCCGCAGACTGAGGAGTCCCTATTTATTCCCTCTTTTAGTCATAGCCCTTCTGTACTTTTCTTTTGTTTAGACATTCTGGAGTTACAATGCTTTGTAGTTATTAAACACCTTATGATTTCATGAGGTTCCGAATTAAGAGTGTTATCACGGTGTATGTTGAGCGGCATTTTGAACTTTCATTATGTTTATTTAGCAGTTTTTTACTAGTTCTATCCGTTGTCTTTCTTTCTTTTTTTGCAAATTGTTAGGCTTACCTAGTCGTAGAGACTAGGTGCCGTCACGATAGCTCACGGAGGGCGAACTAGGGTCGTGACAAGTTGGTATCAGAGCTCTAGGTTCATAGGATTCATGAATCACAAGCCGGTTTATTAGAGTCTTGTGGGTCGGTACAGAGAGGTTTGTACTTATCTACGAGAAGTTATGTAACTGTTAGGAAAATTCCACTTTATTTGATTTCTTTGTCGTGCGAGATTTTTAATATCACAATTCTAAACTTCTGTCTTCTGTTCTCTCACAGATGGTGAGGACATATGCTACCAAAGATAAGCAGGCACCCGCGCCCCCTACTGGAGCTGTCAGAGGTCGAGGCCGAGGTAGAGGCCAAGGGAGCGCTTGCGGTGCAGCCAGAGCACTCACGTGAGTTGCCAATGAGGATCCACTACTCCAGCTCTTCAAGAGACTCTTGCACAGTTCATGAGCATGTACACCACTCTATCTCAAGCAGGGTTGCTTCCCCTTGTTGCAGCCATATCACAAGTCGGGGGAGGAGCACAAACTCCCACTGCCCGTACTCCGAGCAACGAGTGCATGTTGATCGGGTCCTATACATTATTCCTGTACAACCTGTAGCCCCATTTTATCCCGAGGATAGGGCATCGACTTATGATGATGTGCATCGGAGGCTTGAGAGGTTCAAGAAGTACTAGCCTCTTATATTCAGTGGTCTAGCATCAGATGATGCCCTGGATTTCTGGAGGAGTGTTGCCGTATCCTCTACACTATGGGTAAATCAGGATCGAGTGGGGTTTCTTTCACTGCCTTAGCTTCGATGAGAGGCCTATCAGTGGTGGCGCACTTATGAGCTGGATAGTCCAGATGAGGCAGTTTCCTTGGCTTGGACGTAGTTTTCAGATATGTTCTTCAGAGACTGTGTCCCTCAGAGCCTTAGGGATGCATGGCGCACAGAGTTTGAGCATTTGCGTCAGGTTACTATGACTGTCTCGGAGTATGATGTCCGCTTCACTGACTTGGCTAGGCATGTACCAGCCTTGGTTTCGACTGTTCGCGAGAGAGTTCGTTGGTTTATTACGGGGCTTATTCCCAGCATCAGGTCTAGCATGGCTCGAGAGCTGGAGATGGATATTCACTATTAGCAGGTGGTGAGCATTGCCAGGAGGATAGAGGTTATGCATGCTCGGGATAGATAGGAGAGGGAGGCCAAGAGGTCTCGAAAGTCAAGCCATTATTCTGGTGCTCGTGCTCCAGCTGCAGTTCGTCATGGTAGGGGTTATATGAGTCACCCCATTCATTCAGTTCTTCCAGTAGCCAGTGGTATTCCAGCTCCTCCTAGGCCTCAGGAGCCTTATTATTCACCTCTAGTATCTAGTGCGCCTCCTACGCGGGGTGCTTTCAGTAGTCAGTCTAGAAGACCTGGCCCGAGCCATTCATAGCCATAATGTCCTCCCATAGCTTGTTTTGAGTGTGGTAACACACGCCTATTGGTGAGGGGTTGCCCCAAACTTAGGAGGGGTGCACCTCCACAGATTTCTCAGCCACAGCGCGCTCCGCAGAGTTCTCAGGATATAATCATAGCACCAGTTGCTACCCCACCTGCTCATCCAGCTAGAGGTGGAGGTCGGGGAGGTAGAGGTCATCCTAGAAGGGGAGGCCAGGCCAGATATTATGCCATTCATGCCCGTACCTAGGTTGTCGCCTCTGATTCTATCATCACAAGTATTCTCCTAGTTTGTCATAGAGATGTATCGGTTTTATTCGATCCATGCTCCACCTATTCTTATGTGACTTCTTATTTTTCCCCACATTTTGGTGTATCTCGGGATTCCTTGAGTTCCCCTGTTCATGTTTCTACTCTTGTGGGAGATGCTTTTATTGTGGACTGCGTTTATTGGTCGTGTTTGGTTGCTCTTCGTAGTTTTTAGACCTGAGCCGACTTATTATTTCTCAGCATGGTAGATTTTGATGTTATCTTGGGCATGGACTGGTTGTCACCCCATTATGCTATTCTTAATTGTCACGCGAAAACTGTGATACTGGCTATGCTAGGTGTACCGTAAGTTGAGTGGAAGGGTATTTTAGATCAAACTCCTAGTATAGTTATTTCTTTCCTTAAGTCTCAGCAAATGGTTGAGAAGGAGTGTGAAGTGTATCTTGCTTATGTGAGAGATGTCAGTATTGATACCCCTACTGTTGATTCAGTCCTAGTAGTACGAGATTTCTCTGATGTGTTTTCAGCTGATCTTCTAGGAATGCAACCCGATAGAGATATTGATTTTGGCATTGATCTGTTACCGGGCACCCAGCCCATTTCTATTCCTCTGTATCGTATAGCCTCTTCTGAGTTGAAGGAGTTGAAGGATCAATTACAGGAATTACTTGATAATGGGTTTATTCGACCCAGTGTATCACCTTGGGGTGCTCCTGTCTTGTTTGTGAAGAGAAAGGATGATTCTATGCAGATGTGCATTGATTATCGCCAGTTGAACAAAGTTACAGTGAAGAACCGGTATTATTTGCCTTGTATTGATGATCTATTTGACTAACTACAAGGTGCACGAGTGTTTTCTAATATTGACTTGCATTCAGGTTACCATCAATTGAAGATTCAGGATCCAGATATCTCGAAGACTGCTTTCAGGACATGGTATGGTCATTACGAGTTCCTTGCTATGTCATTTGGGCTGACCAATGCCCTAGCAGCCTTCATGCATTTGATGCACAGTGTGTTCCGACCATATCTTGGCTCGTTCATCATTGTCTTTATTGATGATATTCTGGTATACTCCCAGAGTCGGGAAGATCATGAGCATCAATTGAGGACAGTGCTTCAGAACTTGAAAGAAAATAAGTTATATGCAATGTCCTCAAAATGTGAGTTTTGGTTGGATTCCGTGGCGTTATTGGGTCACGTAATATCGAGTGAGGGGATAAAGGTTCCAAATAAAGTGGAAGCAGTGCAGAGTTGGCCCAGACCATCCTCAGCTACAGAGATCCGTAGTTCTTTTGGCTTGGCGGGTTATCACCGTCTATTTGTTGAGGGGTTTTCATCCATTGCAGCACCTATGACCAATCTGACCTAGAAGGGTATTCCATTCCAATAGATAAAAGAGTGTGATGCGATCTTCCAGAAGCTCAAGACAGCTTTAACTACAGCCACAGTTTTGATATTGCCTACATGTTCGGGGTCTTATACTGTCTATTATGATGCCTTGAGGATTAGCCTTGGAGCGGTATTGATGCATAATGGTAGGGTGATTACCTACGCGTCCAGACAGTTGAAGGTACATGAGAAGAATTATCATGTCCATGATCTCAAGTTAGCTACAAATGTTCACGCCCTGAAGATCGGGCGTCATTATTTGTACGGTGTTCCTTGTGAGATCTATACTAATCACCGAAGTTTACAACACCTGTTCAAGCAGAAGGACCTTAATTTGCGCCAGAGGAGGTGGTTAGATCTGCTCAAGGACTATGATATCACTATTTTGTATCGCTCGGGCAAGGCCAATGTGGTGGACGATGCTTTGAGACACTGATATGCTCAAATTACACTTTAACAATAGTGTAAGGCTGTCGGTGTCAAATATAATAACCCAACAAGGTTGGGGTCGAATCCCACAGGGAATAGGTTTGAAAAGTTACTTGATTAGTGTATCACTTGACTTCAATCTTAATTTTATTTGATTAATTGTAACAAGAGTATGGTGTAATTGTGAGTTGAAGGAATAACTAATGTTTGTGATTTAGAATGTACTTAATTGGATTAAAGAAACCAAGGTTGTGTCCCCTTCAATGAAATGTATTGTTACCAGTGTTACTGTGATATATTTCTAATGGAAGGTTTTTTTTATGTGCAAATGATTTCCAAATGACTACCCAAGATTTTCCAATGGTTGGGTTGTATTTACTCTTTATGATTTTTTCAAATATAAATGAGTTGCAATTAAGAACAATCAATATATGCCAAATAAAACCCACTTATTACTAAGCGATTCTATTAAACAAGGGTTAACACCTTGAGTCTTTGATATTTACTCCTACCAAATTCTAACCCACTTTCCCAAGCAAAGCAAGAATTTAATGGCACTTGTTAGTATTTGCAACCACCAACAATAAATGAATAATGAGAAGTAAATGAACATCAACCAACCATCATCTATATATTCAATGGCAAACACCCATTAACAATACACCCATTTAGGGTTCACAACCTTAGTATTTAGAGTTAGCTACTCATACTAGATTATGAAATAACAAGAAGATTTAGTATCATAAAGCTTACAAAGTGAAAGATTCTTGAACCCCGAAAGCTTCCAAAAATAAAGAATGTTTTTCCTTATATTGTAGCTCTCAGTTCTGACAGGTATCTTCCCACAAAACCCTCATAAATCTATTTATAGAGGGCCAAAATTTGAGACAGAAAAGGGACAAAAATTCCCCTTTCTGGTCAAGAATGCGATCACATTTCTGTTGCAAATGAGACATGCGGTCCGCATTCTTGACCATGCCATAGCAGATTGAAAACCTAATTTCCATGCCATCATCGTATTGTGGGTTTGCGGTTCGCATTCCAGATATGCGATCGCATTCCGCGTCGTATTTTCCACCATTAGCACTTCTCTTCGTGAGTTTGCTATCCATTATGCGATTCGCAAACCTGTTATGCGAAAGCATTCTGGACCGCATTTCTTGCATCAGATTTTGGCTAACTTTCTATTTTGAATTGTGATCCTAGGTACAGTTATGCGGCTCGCATGTGGAGTTTGTGATTGCATAATGCGTCGCATATCAACATTTGTGCTACGTTTGCTCTTTTCTTACCTCTGTGCTTTCTTATCCATGATCTTGGGTCTTTAGACCTCATGTACTGCAAAAACACTAAAATTACATACGTAAAGGAGATACTTGAATTCAAAACAAGATAAAATCTAAGAAATTAGTATTGAAATGTGCCGAAATTCTCCAGCACATCAGTCACGGGGCGGAGAGTTTGGGGAGTTGGCATATTTTCCAGCAGCGGAGAGGCCCATGGCAATGGATTTTCAGGACTTAGCCAGCCAGTTTGTGAGATTGGATCTTTCGGAGCCCAGTCGGGTTTTTGCTTGTGTGGTTTCTCGGTCTTTCTTGTTTGATCGTATCCGGGAACGTCAGTTTGATGACCCTCATTTTCTTGTCCTCAAGGATAAGGTCATGTATGGCGATGCCAGAGATGTGACTATTGGTGTTGATGGGGTATTGAGGATGTAGGGTTAGGTTTGTGTACCCAATGTTGATGGGCTTCGAGAGTTGATTCTAGAAGAGGCCTATAGTTTGTGGTATTCCATCCATACGGGTGCCGCGACGATGTACCAGGATTTGAGACAGCACTATTGATGGAGGTGGATGAAGAAAGATATAGTTGGGTTTGTAGCTCAGTGCCTCAATTGTGGATCGGTTGACCAAGTCCGCGCATTTTATTCATGTGTGTACTACCTATTCTTCGAAGAGGTTGGCGGAGATTTATATCCGAGAGATTGTTTGTCCGCATGGTATTCCAGTTTCCATCATTTCAGATAGAGGTACTCGGTTCACATCATGATTCTGGAGGGTCGTAAAGCATAAGTTGGGTACTCTGGTGGAGTTGAGTACAACATTTCACCCCCATACATACGGACAGTCCGAGCACACTATTCATATTCTTAAGGATATGCTTCGTGCATGTGTGATGGAGTTTGGAGTTTCTTGGGATCAGTTCTTTCCATTGGTGGAGTTTTCCTACAACAACAGTTAACAGTCCAGCATTCAGATGCCATCGTATGAGGCCTTGTATGGTAGGCAATGTAGATCCTTGTTCGGTTGGTTTGAGCCAGGTGAGGCTAGATTATTGGGCACAGACTTGGTTCAGGACGCCGTGGATAAGGTTAAGGTGATTCGGGATTGACTTCGCACAGCCTAGTCCATACAGAAGAGTTATGCAGACCGAAAGGTTTGTTATGTTTCCTACATGGTCGGAGAGCGGGTCTTGCTTCGGGTTTTGCCTATGAAGGGCGCTATGAGATTTGGGAAGAAGGGGAAATTGAGTCTGGGGTTTATTGGTCCTTTTGACATATTGAGGCGCATTTTGGAGGTTGCTTATGATCTTGCCTTACCTCCCAACTTGGCAGGAGTTCATCCGGTATTTCATGTTTCGATGCTCTAGAAGTATCGCGGTGATCCATCACACTTGTTAGATTTCAGTTCAGTCCAGTTGGATAAGGATCTATCTTATGTTGACGAGACAGTGGTGATATTGGATAGGCAGGTTCAGAAGTTGAGGTCAAAGAACTTTGCATCAGTGAAGGTTCAGTGGCGTGTTTAGTCGGTCGAGGAGACGACTTGGGAGCCCAAGAATGTTATGCACAGCCGTTACCCTCATCTTTTCACTACTTCAGGTATGTCTCTATGCCTGTTCGAGGACGAAAAAATGTTTTAAAAGGGGGAGGATATAACGACTCGGGCCTTCATTTTAAGAATTAACGCCATGTTCCCCTATTAACTGCATTCCCCGTGTTTGTTTCTGCTATTGTGAGTTGTCGGGAGGATTTGTTTTGAGTTTCAAAGTGCTTGGGACACTTGTCCCTAAATGAGAGCTTAAGTTTTAAAATTTGGACCGTAGTCAGAGCAGTGTGAAGACGGCCTCGGAATGGAATTTAGTCAATTCAGTTAGCTCCGTTGGGTGATTTCGAGCTTAGGGGTGTGTTCGGATTGTATTTTGGAGGTTCGTAGCTTAAATAGGCTTGAAAGGCCAAAAGTTAAATTTTTAAAGTTTCCAGTTTGATAGTTAGATATTAATATCGGGCTCGGAATGGAATTTCAAAAGTTGGAGTAGGTCTATCGTGTTATTTGGGACGTGTGTGCAAAACTTCAGGTCATTCGAACGAGGTTTGATAGACTTTTTGATCGAAAGTGAAATTTGGAGGTTTTGGAAATCCTTAGGCTTGGATTGGAGAGTGGTTTGTGGTTTTAGCGTTGTTTGATGTGAGGGTGGGAATAAGTTCATATGATATTTTAGGATTGATTGGAACATTTGGTTGAGGTCCCGGGGGCTTCGGGTGAGTTTTGGGTTCTTAACGAAAGTTGAATTGGACTTAGGAAAAATCTGAAGTTGGCTAGATCTATCATAACCACACCTGCGTGCATGGGACCGCAGAAACGATGGAGAAGCCACAGATGCGACTGGGCGTTTGGAGTTTTGAAGTCGCAGGTGCGAGAGCTTGAGCTCACCTGCGAGACCGCAAGTGTGGCAGAAAAAGCACAAGTACGGCTTGGTGCTTTAAGTGAATTCTCGCAGATAAGCACCTGGAACTGCATGCGCGGTTCCGCAGGTGCGAGGAAATGGCCGCAGGTGCGGAAACCCTGGACCAGAACCTATATAAGGCTTCTGTCGCGATTTTTGCCTATTCTTTCACCATTTTATCCGAGAATTTAAGGAGGTTTTTTAGAGAGGATTCAAGGGAGCTTAAAGGAGGTAATATTTTTGGAACCCAAATTCGTTATAATGGTATTTTTCTACTGATTTGGCAAGAAATTTATGAAAAATACGGGTTAAATTTGGAGGTTTAGGGTTTGAAATTAGCGACTTGGAATTGGGGATTTGAGGGGTTGTTTGTGATCCGATTTTTGTGTATTTGGTATATATGAACTCGTGAGAGTGTGAGGATTCTAGTTTTGTAAATTTTATCCGATTTCGATACGTGGGACCGGGGGACTTTTTGGGTGATTTTTCTAATTTCGCGTGTTAGCTTCAAATTAATTAGTTGAATTAGTTACTTGAAGTTATATTTACATTATTCAATTACTTTGAATGGATTTGGGCCATTTGGAGTCGGGTACTCGTGGCAAGAACGTAATATCGAGTTGATTGAGCTGGTTCGAGGTAAGTGGCTCGCCTAACCATGTGTTGGGGAAACTCCCCTTAGGATTTGGTATTGTTGATATATGAAATGCCTTGTACATGAGGTGGCGAGTGCTTACATGTGCTAATTGTTGAAAGTATTATTTTTATTAAGTAACTATAACTGTGTTTTTCTTCCCTATTCATACTACTTGTAATATAAGCATATCGTTAGCTTAGGGAAGCATGTCTAAGTGACTTAATTGCTTTATTTGTTCAAACTGCTTTATTTTGAATTTTGTGCAGCGTGCTAGGTTAGAAATATCGGTTTTACCTTGGTATGAAATTGGATTGAATTGAATATTCTTCGTGTTGCTGTTGTGTGTTTAGTTTGGAACTACGGGGGATATCCCGATAGATCCCCCTTGCCTAGTTATTTGGGACTACGGATTGATATTCCAGTAGATCCCCCTGCACATTTATATTGGAACTACGGGACTGCACCCGGTAGATTCCCCTAGTACTGGGTATTTACATTTGGGACTACGGATTGGTATTTCAGTATATCCCCAGTGCACTACGAGTTGGACTATCGGACGCTATCCGGAGATCCACTGGATATTTATATTTGGGGACTCCATGAAAGTATCCTGGTAGATCCACGGTTGCTATCTCTATGTGGAGTTATGTTCTTTTTGTGATTTTCTCTCCGTTGTATTTGTTGTTATTTCTTATTATTATGTGTTACTTCATACTATTTCATTTCTTTATATATATATACTCGACCGAGGATACGCTTGGCACTTATTGGGTACCGTTGTCGTGTACTCATGCCCTTTCCTGCACATATTTTTCTTGTGCAGATCCAGGTTCTTCAACTCATACCTACCATCCTTGAGGCGAGGCGATCCATCAGAGACTTCGAGGTATACCTGCCGCGTCCGCAGATCAAGGAGTCCCTATCTATTCCCTCTTTTAGTCATAGCCCTTCTGTACTTTTCTTTTTTTTAGACATTCTGGAGTTAGAACGCTTTGTAGTTATTCAACCGCTTGTGATTTCATGAGATTATGGATTTTGGGAGTGTTGCTATTGGTCGAGAGTGTTATTATGGTGTATGCTGAGCGGCATTTTAAACCTTCATTATGTTTACTCCGCAGTTTTTTACTAAGTGGTTTTATCTGTTGTCTTTCCTTTGTCCGTAAATTGTTAGGCTTACCTAGTCGTAGAGACTAGGTGTCGTCACGATAGTTCACGGAGGGCGAACTGGGGTCGTGAAAGTGTACCTCTTTGTGAAGTTGATCTCTCGATATTTTGTATTCTCTTTATGGTGAATTGCTCATTTTCACCGTGGATGTAGGTCAATTGACCGAACCACGTTAAATGTTTGTGTCTTTTTTGGTATATTTCTCTCGTGTTGTTTGATTTACCATCGTTTAAGAATTATTTTACTAGCTTCCGCATGATACTTGATTATTTCGATCCTAATAGTGTTAATCTTAAGATTCTATGTATATCAATTTGATTAGTAGAGATCTCACCATATGATGGTCAATTCCTAGTTAAAGCTAAGCAACAAGATGAATTTTGAGAAATTTGAGATTAAAGATAACTGTGGAATGAATTCTTGAAAAATGACACCAGGTATGTGTGTGAAAGAGCCATCACAACCACACAAAAAAGTCATCATAGAGAGAGTTCATTGTCTGGTCTTGTGTCACATGAAATTTATTTCATTCGATAATGTTAGAAGGAATCCACTTGGTAACCCTAGGGGTTGGTCTGGTGGCAATTGACTTGAGCCTTGGGGTTTGTTCTCTTTTAAGGTCTCAAGTTCAAAATTCACTGGGTGTAAATAATTTCTGAGGGCCATCGGACTGGGTAAAACCTGAATTAACTGTGGGGCACTTGCGGGAAACTCCTTGCCGAGGGCATGTGCACCCCGGGATTAGTCGGGTCTCTTAGAGACACGAACACCCGGGGCAAAAAAAAAAAAAAAAAAAAAAAGGAATACACTTGGTAATTCGAACAGTGAGAAAACGTCTAAGTTTTATCAGTTTCTCTGCGATAACGTGTCAAAAATCATTTTAGAATATTTAATTGAAATTTAGAATTTTTGTGGGAGCACAATTGTTGCTCATATTCTCATGAAATAAACTAATCAGCTTGGCCAATAAAAAATCCCTTTTTATACAATGATCTTTTGATTTCTATTATAATACCTCTTTCAGTTTTTTTATCTATAATAACTAAAAATTACTAATTTTTAATATAATATTTATATTAAAAAAAATTTAAAATGTTACTCATTTAGATAGGATACACAACTATATGTGCAACGTGCGGACTCTAAAACTAGTCAACCAAATATATTTGGCTAATTTTAAGTACTAATTAAAGTGTGAAATGGCTACTATACAAAAAAAAGGGGAGCTATTACAATACAATTATATAAACGATAATATTATGGGTGCATCATTAGTTTAGATGTCGAAATCTACCAAATATACTTGAGTACTAATTAAAATTTGGAATGGATACCGTACTAATAAAGGAGCTATTACAATATTATACATATGATAATATTATGGGCGCATGATAAATTTAGATGTCCAAATCTACCAAATACTTTTGGCAAGCACTAACATAGTGTTTTGCTTCTGACTGGATTTCATCAATCAAATTACAAATCTATTCCAAAGTAAATCAGACGTTGTTACTTGTTCTAATAATTCACGTAATTAATAGTTCGTATCTTATTGTGATGGATTATTGTTTTGTTCGGTAACTTAAATTCAACAAGAATGAGATTAAAATTACCTGAGACGCACTTTTCTTTTCTTTCTTCCCTTCATTGTTGACGGGTGAGAGTTGCTGAACTTATTAATGGCCATATTTGTTGCTAAATAATTCCTTTCAAAATGGCAATGAAAATAACAGGTGTTGTGATCCAAAAATAGTGGAAGTTAATTCAACAAAGGAAGATCAATAAGCACTAACATAGTGTTGTGTTGTTGTCACAAGGGAAGTTAATTCAGAAGCGCAAACTTATTCTTCCTTAGATATTCTACTCGCATCCATCCGGTGTTTATATTAAACCAACGTAGCAGCTAATTAAAGTAAAAATAAATATACTTTGGGCATTGTTGAATCCATTTTGGACCGGTTCTTTCATAATGCATAAATTGTCTACTACATATACTTTGGGCATATTTTCTAATTTCCAGTTTTGAAGCAATTGATATCATGTTTGGAATGAATCATTATGATTAATGTATGGTGTCAAATTTGGCCCTCTACGTCTCTATGCCGAAGGGTACGCCCAATAAGTATACATCTACTAAAGTAAGGGTACGGCTCGGGTGTAAGGATGAAGGCGACGCCAGTTAAAACCCGGCGTCCTCGCTAGGAGGACGTCGACCACTTTTTGTACTTTTATAATTATTTCGAGGAAGGCCTCCCCCTATATAAAAAGGACCTTCCCATTGTAAAAGGGCAGGATGATCATTCTTGAATAATACTATTCTCTTATTCTCTCTCACTCTCTCTTTATCTCTATCTCCAACGAACATCTTCTCTTGAGCTCATATTATCAAATTGTAATATTAGATCTACAACAAGAACATCATTTTTACATCTCTAGGTTTATTATATTTGATTACGATTTACCCTTTCATATTTTTGATTGTTTTCTAGCTTACAAAGTATATTGTTAACTTTTGAGCCAAACAATTAATTTGGCGCCGTCTGTGGGGATTTCGAGAATCAAAATCATAGTATCCACCTAGAGATCAACCAACCACCTTTCTCTACACCACACGAAAACAAAAGATGGCCGAAAATAACACAAGATTGAAAGCTATAGTGGGTGTCACAGCCAACCTTCTTGGTCCTCTCAACAAGGCCAATGATGATGTTATCATGAATGCAACCCCTAGCATCACACCAGGTGCAGAGATCTCATCTTCCCCATCCGAAGATCTGACGATCTTGCACAAAAAAGGAGCTTCTGCGTCTGCTGCTAAAGAAGCACCCTCGGTGGTTAAAAAGCTACTGGAAGAGTGGCTAACAAGCACCCTAAGTGGCTTGGTTGAGAAATCACCGCAAGACAACATCAGGCGTGTACCAACAGTAAGCACCACCGCTGCCATGGGCGAACCTGAGGTTACACGAGTAAATAACCAACCCATCGAGGCCCAGACCAGCGATGGTACGCTAACAACCATCCTAAAGAAGATGAAAGAAATGGAAAATGAAAACAAGGCACTCCGCGACCAAATGAAGGAACACCAGGAGAGGGTCGACAAGATCCCTGGAGTCCCCAAGTTGCTACCAAAATGCGACGTGGGAAGGTTTGTAGAACAACCATACACTGAAGAAGCTGCCCCTTACTCTATCCCAAAGACCTTCAAGATGCCTCCCTACTTGAGGGTACACGACGGAACCACAGATCCCGAGGATCATCTGATCCTCTATGTCACTGCTGTGAATGGCAACGATCTATCAAAAGAGCAGGTACCCTCGGTGTTGCTGAAGAAGTTTGGCGAAACATTGACAGGAGGGGCCTTGACATGGTACTCTCAGTTACCAGCCAAGGCGATATCAACATTCGAAGAAATGGCAGATAGGTTCGTCACCGCCCATGCGGGTGCGAAGAAAGCGGAAGCAAGGGTCAACGACATCTTCGCCGCCAGAAAAACCACAGGAGAAGGGCTCAGGGACTTGCTAGCCAAGTTTAACAGGGTAAGGATGAGTCTGCCAAATGTATGGGAAGGTATGGCAGTCATCGCTTTCCAGAACGGGCTAAGCAGGGACGGTTCGAGGGCGACCAAAAAGCTGCTTAGCCGCCTCATGAAATATCCCCCTACCACATGGGAGGAAATCGACAACGCTTATTGCGCTGAGGTACGAGCAGACGAGGATGATCTTAATGGGCCGACCCAACGGCTAACAGCGATACACTCAGAAACAAGGAGAGATCGACGCAATGAAGGGCGGCGAGAACAACTCCCACGCTCCAACAGAGACCGACATCAGCCATACACCAGATTCTCCCATCTGCCACCAAGACATACGGACGTGTTACAGCGACACGTCGCCCCACTCAGAAACGAAAGAGGTACGCCCCCCTTATTATCCGCCCATAACTTTTGTGTGTCTCCTTTAGAAATAGTGTACACACTGGAAAAACTGGGCACCAAGGTGCAATGGCCACAGAAGATGAAATTAGACCCTGCCACAAGGAAATCAAACGTCCTGTGTGAGTTCCATCAGAAACGGGGACACAAGACCGAGGACTGCATAGGCCTACGGCAAGAAGTGGTCAGGATACTGAACCAGGGATACCTGAGGGAATTACTCAGCGACAAAGGGAAAATCAACTTTGCACGCGGACGGGAACAACCCCGCGGGCCGCCAAAGCCGCCTTCTCCAACGCGAACGATAAACATGATCGTCGGAGGCGGCGACGACTCAGTGATCAATCGCGTCAAATTCGCCAACACACATAGACTGAAGCGGACCATCGCCCATGAACGGTATGATGACTTCGAAGATAGTATCACCTTCGATAATTCTAATGCCAGCGGTTTGCATTTCCCTCATTATGATACTTTATTTATTACTTTGCGTATCGCTGATACGGATGTTAAAAGAGTCATGATCAACGATGGAAGTGACGCATGTATTATCCACCCAAGGGTCCTCGCACAAATGGGACTCGAGGATAGGGTAATACCGCGCTTCATAACACTAACTGGTTTCAACAATGCAGTGGAACGGACATCCGGAGAAATAACACTGCCCATCTTAGCGGGAGGAGTCACGCTGGAAACAACTTTTCACGTGATGAACCAAGAAACGGCATACAACGTCATCATAGGATGCCCATGGATACACGCCATGCGAGCGGTCCCTTCAAGACTTTACCAAGTGATCAAAATCCCTACCCCATGGGGAGTATGCAGCATCAGGGGCGAGCCACGCACCGCGCAGGAGTGCTACAAAATGGCTCAAGATTGCACCCACACCCAACAACTAAAGGGGGCGAGTGCGGAGGCATAGCAATTAGTCGTGTCGGGGACTAAAGTCGACCCGACAGCGGATGCCATTAGAGATCCCGACGTTGTAGAAGCCTGTAAAACAACGGTCGGAGATCTCGACCCAGTCCAATTGGACGACACCGACCAAGCGAAAAAAGCCTACATCGGGCACGGCCTCTCCAACCCAAGTAAGTATCGTGAATTCCTAACTAACCATGCAGATCTATTTGCTTTCTCCTATTTAGATATGCCGGAATCCCGCGAGATATCACCACACACAAGCTGAATGTCGATCCATTACATCCGCCCGTACGACAAATGAGAAGGAAATTCAACGCCACAATCAATGAAGCGGTCGGTGAGGAAGTAGACAAACTACTTGCCAACGGCTCCATCAGGGAATCAAAGTACCCCCAATGGGTCGCCAACGTCGTCATGGTCAAAAAGAAAAATGGGAAGTGGAGAATGTGCGTAGATTTCACCGATCTGAACAAAGCATGCCCGAAGGATTCGTTCCCACTACCTCACATTGACCAATTGATCGACGCCACCGTAGGACATGAACTGTTGAGCTTCCTAGATGCCTACTCCAGCTACAATCAAATCATGATGGCCGAGGAGGATCAGGAGAAGACGACTTTCATCACCCATCAAGGGACTTACTGCTACAAGGTAATGCCCTTCGGGCTAAAAAATACAGGGACTACATACCAGAGACTGGTCACCAAGATGTTCAAAGAGCAGCTCGGTAAGACTATGGAAGTCTATATCGACGATATGTTGGTGAAGTCGGCAAGAAAAGAGGACCACATCGACCATCTGAAGGAAGCCTTCGGAATATTGAGGAGGTACGAGATGAAACTGAACCCCGAAAAATGCGCCTTCGGTGTAGCCTCAGGGAAATTCTTAGGATTTATCGTATCACAACGAGGTATCGAAATCAACCCAGATTAGATCAAGGCGATAGACGCAATACCTGAGATGCTGAACAGAAAGAAACAGGTGCAAAAGCTGACAGGGCGAATAGCCGCCCTATCTAGATTCATTTAGCGATCCTCCGACAGATGCCACAAATTCTTCAATGTACTGAGAAAGGACAACGGGTTACATTGAAATGAGGAATGCGTCGTAGCCTTGAGAAAACTGAGGGCGTACCTATCTTCGCCACCACTGTTGGCCGAAGCAAATCCAGACTAGCCCTTGCTGGTGTATCTGGTTGTATCCGAGGTCCCCGTCAGCGCAGTATTAGTTCGTGAGACTAAAGGTACGCAATCCCCCATTTACTATATTAGCAAAACCTTAGTGGACGCCGAAACACGGTATCCACACCTTGAAAAATTAGCTCTAGCGCTGGTCGTAGCTTCACGGAAGCTCCGACCCTATTTTCAATGCCACCCCATAAAAGTAGTGACAACCTTCCTCTTGAGAAGCATCCTACATAAGCCTGAGTTATCAGGCAGGCTCGCCAGATGGGCCATAGAGCTCAGCGAGCACGATATCTCGTATCTCCCGAGAACTGCCATCAAGTCGCAAGTACTCGCCGACTTCGTAGCCGACTTCAGCGCAGAAACACTGCCGGAGGCAGAACAAGAGGCACATCGTGCCCCCTCCAATACCGACCTATGGGCTCTTTACACTAACGACGCCGCCAATGCCTCGGGATCGGGATTGGGACTCGTTCTCGAGGTCCCCATGGGCAAAATAATTCGCCAGTCCATGCGATGCCCCGAGATGACTAACAGCGAGGCCGAGTACGAGGATGTTATTGCAGGTATAAAACTAGCCATCAAGTATAGAGCTCGACGACTCATTCTCCATTGCGACTCCCAGCTCGTGGTAAACCAGGTCACTGGGACTTACCAAATCAAGGAGAAGAGATTTCAAAAGTACCAGTCAGAGATCCACAGATTAATGACTGAGCTCGACGAGTGCCACTTCGAACAGGTTCCGAGAGCGCGGAATGCTGAGGCAGACGGCCTAGCAAAATTGGTCGCAGCCACTAAAAACTTCGACAAAGAAAGCGTGGCCACCCTCCTTCATTCAGCCATTGATCACACTGAGGTACTCTCCTTAAATTTGACTTGGGACTGGCGCAACCAGTTTGTGTCCTATCTGCAGGATGGAACACTCCCACCTAACAAAAAAGAAGCCAAGAAGCTCCGCGTACAGGCCGCCCGGTATTGCCTGATAAACCACGAGCTCTACAAAAGGACGTTTGGCGGACCCCTGGCCAAGTGCCTAGGGCCGCACCAAACGACGCCAATACGCGAAGAGGTACACAAAGGTCACTGCGGCGCCCACATAGGTAATCGCACCCTCGTGCGCTGCATTACACGGGCCAGCTACTATTGGCCAACTATGAAAAAAGACACGGCGGAATATGTCCGCCGATGCAAACAATGCCAAAAGTACGCCCCCATGATACACCAATCAGGAGATCCTCTCCACTCAGTCACTTCCCCATGGCCTTTCATCAAATGGGGAATGGACATAGTCGGTCCGCTACCAGCAAGACGAGGAAAGGTACGATTTCTATTAGTTTTAACTAACTATTTTTTCAAGTGGGTGGAAAAAGGTGCGTACGCCGAAATACGCGAACAGGAAGTCATCGCCTTCATATGGAAGAATATCATCTGTCGCTTCGGCATCCCCAAAGAAATCAGCTGCAACAACGGATTGCAGTTCATCGGTCAGAAGACAACAGAGTTCTTCGACAAATGGCATATTAAGAGAATACTCTCCACGCCATACCACCCCTCCGCCAACGGCCAAGCAGAGTCGTCCAATAAAACAATACTGAACATACTGAAGAAGAAGCTCGAGGAAGCCAAAGGGCTATGGCCTGAGCTACTACCGGAAGTGTTATGGGCACACCGGACCACACCCAAATCCTCCATAGGAGAAACACCATACTCACTGGTCTACGGAACCGACGCGGTCATACCGGTCGAAGTCGGCGAACCAAGCTTGAGATATTCACAAACAAGCGGAGCAGAGAACGACATGAACAGACTTCAAGACCTCAATGAGGCCGAGGAAAGAAGAGAAATAGCACATATAAGAATGGTGGCACAAAAACAACAAGTTGAAAGGTACTACAACAAGAAGGCCAAAATACGACCACTAAAAGTGGGTGATTACGTCCTCAAAGCCAAAACGTTGGCGTCAAAAGACCCAAGCGAAGGAAAGCTGGGCACCAACTGGGACGGACCATACAAAATCACAGCAGTAGCAAATAAAAGAGAATTTCAATTAGAAACAATGGAAGGAAAGGCGCTCCAAAACAATTGAAACGTCGCCCACCTCAAGTATTTCCATTTCTGAAAGGCGTCTCCCGAGTCGCACTCTTTTTCCCTTACCCGAGTTTTGTCCCAATTGGGTTTTCTCGGGAAGGTTTTTAACGAAGCGGTAGAGGGGACACCTGGAGATACTTACAAAACAAGTTTATCACACCAGCCACTCCATACGCCCTCCTGACTGGCATGACAAAGGGAATGGGCTAGCATGATCTCCAATGTATGAACGGCTATGGCCATCTCCAATGTATGAACGGCTATGGCCATCTCCAATGTATGAACGACTATGGCCATCTCCAATGTATGAACGACTAAGGCCATCTCCAATGTATGAATGACTATGGCTATCTCCAATGTATGAACGGCTATGGCCATCTCCAATGTATGAACGGCTATGGCCATCTCCAATGTATGAACGGCTATGGCCATCTCCAATGTATGAACGGCTATGGCCATCTCCAATGTGCAAATGGCTAAGGCCACCGTCGTCAATAAGTCGACCTAGCTCGACTACGACAAATGAAGTAACTCGACGACAATCGAAGTCACGTATATGGCCAAGGCCATCTCCAACGTGCAAATGGCTAAGGCCACTGTCGTCAATAAGTTGACCCAGCTCGACTACGACAAACGAAGTAACTCGATGACAGTCGAAGTCACGTATATGGCCAAGGCCATCTCCAACGTGCAAATGGATAAGGCCACCGTCGTCAATAAGTCAACCCAGCTCGACTACGACAAACGAAGTAACTCGACGATAGTCGAAGTCACGTATATGGCCAAGGCCATCTCCAACGTGCAAATGGCTAGGGCCACCATCGTCAATAAGTCGACCCAGCTCGACTACGACAAATGAAGTAACTCGACGACAGTCGAAGTCACGTATATGGCCAAGGCCATCTCCAACGTGCAAATGGCTAAGGCCACCATCGTCAATGAGTCGACCCAGCTCGACTACGACAAACGAAGTAACTCAACGACAGTCGAAGTCACGTATATGGCCAAGGCCATCTCCAACGTGCAAATGGCTAAGGCCACCATCGTCAATAAGTCGACCCAGCTCGACTACGACAAACGAAGTAACTCGATGACAGTCGAAGTCACGTATATGGCCAAGGCCATCTCTAACGTGCAAATGGCTAAGGCCACCATCGTCAATAAGTCGACCCAACTCGACTACGGCAAATGAAGTAACTCGACGATAGTCGAAGTCACGTATATGGAAAAGGCCATCCCCAACACGTAAAAGGCCAAATCCATTATCGTCAGTAAGTCGACCCAGTTTGACTACGACAAACGAGTAACTCGACGACAGTCAATGTTATATACACGGCTAAGGCCATTAACAATATTACGGCTAAGGCCGCCGTCGCCAAAGGTCGCTAACCCTGTTCGATTGCGGCGTAAGACACGCAAGTAGCAGATGAGACAACGCCACTATTAACTAAAGCCGCCACTATTTAGCATCAAAACCACCTCCTATCGGTGGATAACACAAGCAATGTTCGAGAAGCACACTAAGAACCTTACAAACAAGCGAGCATCCACTCTGCGGAGACGAGATACCAGAAATAAAAGATACAAAAGGAAAAGAGTAACAGCAAAAGTATAACTTCCATTATCACCAAAAAAATACATGTACAAAAGAACCCATTTACATCTCCAAAAACAGCAAAACAAAACGAATACAAGTCCTAAGGAGGTTCGCCATTCCGTGCACCGTCCTCCGCCGGTCCGCCATCTCGTCCACTGCCGCCCCCGTCCTGATAAGTTGCAGAGATCCAGGACCCGGAACCTAGACGGTTAACGTCTTCGGAATTATAGCCCGTCTGGTCTGGGGAATCAGAACTATACCCGCAGGCTTCGCGGGCGACCCGAGCTATACGCCGCTGATCCTGAACCTCCGCCTTAGTAGCTCGGCCCGCAGCTAAGAATTCCTCGGACACGACTAACTTGGCTTCGGCGTACACCCACATCTCCCGCGCCTCGCCATGCGCATCCTCATCGGACCTAGATGTAACAGTCTGCTTAAGAGCCTCAACCTCAGCCGCCTTGGCATTGAGCTCGGCGGTCAAGGCAGCGACCTTGGCTCGCAAATCAGCGGCTTCCACCGCTATCCCACGGCCGACCTCCAGTTCCTCTTCATTTGACTGGAGAAGAGTCTTCAGTTTAATATTTCGAGCCAAAGCGGCCATCAGCTGGTCATCAACTTGCTCCAGCTCAACCACTCTTCGCTTCAGCTGGGCCTCCGGCTGCTCCAAGCCCTTACGGAAAACCCAAAATTTCGGGTCCTGCTTGAGTAGGTCTGCCAGTGCTTGATGTTTGGCACGGCATCGCCGATACTTCTTTACCACCTTGTTAAAGGTGGCGGCCTTCATTTGCGCTCGCCGCCCCCTCTCTACCTCCAAGATGAGAGTCTAAAGAAGGGGAAAAAGAGGAAAAGCAAGTCAGTGTGCATCAAAGTTTACTTTACGATACGTGAAGAAAATCAAAATATACCTGCAAGGCCGCGCCAGCAACCCTCCGGGATAATTCCCCATCGCTAACACCTTTTAACGTTTCACGCTCAGCGGCCGCGCACAATAGAGTCATATCTGTTGCGGCCTGCTCTCTGTGTTGCAACAGGTTATACCCACCCGGGATCAAAATTAGGCAGTTGGATCTACCCGCCGTCATTCCCACGCGGGCCGGACCTCTCGTTAATGCATCTGTATCCGCGGGGGCGGCCTCAGGGTCCACCCTCTCACCATCACCCGTTTCTTCAGCAGCAGCCGACGAGCCACTCTCCGGAATGCATGCTGGGGTGGCGTCAGGAACCGCCCTCCCTTGGGGAGCCGACGTCCCAGAACGGATGGCATTGGCCATAAAAATTGGCCTTGACTCCCGACGGGGCTCACTCGCCCTCTCATCTTTTGTGGCTATCCCCTTGCCAGTCATCAATCGGCGTCTTTTCCTTTCCGGCGGCTCCTCGCCCTGGGAAGTCTCCTCCACAAGCCGTGGGGATGGCAGTGAAGGAGTTGCTTCACTTGTGGATGTCGCCACAAGCGCAACCTCAGGTTGGGGAACCTCCGGAACGCCATCACTGGGCGAGCCACAGGGTATGTATCCGTCTTCAGAATCAGTCCCCGCCCCAGGCGAGGTAACGACGCTCTTCTTCTTCTTCTTGGGGGCGCTCCGACCTGCCAACGCGAATAAGTCAGGTAACAAAACCTAAGGAAACCTCTAAACCATAGTCAAAGAGTTACCTGGCGGGCCGTATCGTTCGCGAAACGCAACCCAGGTGCGGCATTCCTCCACATACGGAATCATTCTCTCCATCCACGACCTAATATTTTCAATGAACCGAGGTGGAGAAGCCCTCGCTGCAAAAAAAGGGGGAAACCAAAAAGAAATCACAATGGCTGTATGGTTAAAATCGCAAGCAGTCCTGAATTCTACAAGTAAAAATACTTACGTTCTGGATTCCATCTTTCCGGGAACCCTTCGGGATTAGACACCAGCTGCTCCGTCCTAATGTAGATGTATTTACGCCAAAAGCGGCGGTTAGTCTTGTCATTGGCTTTAACAACCAAGCCCCTTGTGCCACGACTTTTCAGCTGCAGCATGGTACCCCTCAGGTAATCAGGGTTGAATAACTATAAGAGGTGGTGGACCGAGACGCTGCACTCAGCTCTGGCCGCATAGGTGGTCATAATACGGCATACCTTCAAAGTGTAGGGAGTGAGCTGAGCCGGACACACATTGTAAAAACGGCAAAGCTCCTCCATTAGGGGTAGATTGGAAGACTGTAACCAATCAAGAACGGGTACTCATAGAATGTGCAGTATCCAGGCCGATGCACATTGGCATAGTCCGTCCCGGCCAGCACCATCTCCACGTGTCCGGAATGTGGTACGTCTCTCGATGTTCATCCAAGTGGGATTGTAATAACTCGCTATGCTCCCAGGGAAGGGCTGGGCTCTTAGTTGGGAAATCCCTACGAACATGTATCTCCTTCGGGAGGACGTTGTCTATACTAAGAGGAACAAGTGCCTTCTCTGCCTTTTCCCCTTCACCACCGGAAGATGGCGAAGCCCTAGATGGGGCATTATCTTTGGCCTTTTTACTACTTTGTCCACGTTTTGTCATGATATTTTCTATGAGAAACGAAGCTCTAATGATAAGAAGTGTGGTCTCAAAAGAAATGGAAGAGTCTCGCATGGAATAGCGATTACCAGAAAGAGAGATGAAAAAGGAAGCAGAAAAAGTTCAAAGGTTCGAAAGATAAAATAGATTGAACCTTCCCTTTATTTATAGGGTTAGGATGCACGGAAATCGAAGAGGCATGATTCAAAACCGGCGCGGGAAACCAAAACATCACATCATCCCCTGAACCGCCTCGAGAGCAAGTGTAATTATGACGCATGCGGGCGCTGACGTTATTTCGAAAAGGGGGTCACGCGTCAACTGCTCAACGATGCCATATATTTCCCCTCACTCACGTCACCACCCCCATGGCGAGGTCAAATTTCCCAAAAACGAGGTATGCATTTCCGCCCATTGAAGGCGTCTACTGGATACGCCTCCAACGAGCGGAGGGACTAGCTGTATGGTGTCAAATTTGGCCCTCTATGCCTCTACGCCGAAGGGTACACCCAATAAGTATACATCTACTAAAGTAAGGGTACGGCTCGGGCGTAAGGATGAAGGCGACGCCAGTTAAAACCCGGCGTCCTCGCTAGGAGGACGTCGACCACTTTTTGTACTTTTATAATTATTTCGAGGAAGGCATCCCCCTATATAAAGAGGACGTTCCCATTGTAAAGGGGCAGGATGATCATTCTTGAATAATACTATTCTCTTATTCCCCCTCACTCTCTCTCTCTATCTCTATCTCCAACGAACATCTTCTCTTGAGCTCATATTATCAAATTATAATATTAGATCTACAACAAGAACATCATTTTTACATCTCTAGGTCTATTATATTTGATTACGATTTACCCTTTCATATTTTTGATTGTTTTCTAGCTTACAAAGTATATTGTTAACTTTTGAGCCAAATAATTAATTTTGTCAAAATAATATGACCAGGAGAAATACTTACGTTGTTGGGATAGAGGAGTTCCCGGCAAAAAGAAAAAAATTCTACCGCTTGGACCAAACTAATGAATGCAAGACATGTGTTTCACTTTCTGTATAACCTTTTATCAATTAAAGAAGGTTAAGTGATATTCAATTAAATTGTGACTCTCTAGGTTAAATTTCTTAATTTGATGTAATTAAACACCCAAGTGCAGAAAAGTATTTCTCAACCATGCCATATTACTGGACAGGTTTTACAGCATATCTCAATCTCCTAATTTGGTGAAATTACACAGATCTTTTTTCTTTCTTATCTGTGTAATAAAACTAATTCATGACTTACAAGATTGTTACTTGGTACTTTTAAAAAAAAAAATTAGTTTGTGTTACAAAACAACCTTGTTTAATTTTATATTAACTTTCTATCATTGAACGCATCAAATTTAATTGTTTCATGAAGTCTTTCAAAATATACGTACACAAAAATATGATCGAGAAAACAAAATTACAAAAAAAATAACACAAAAGAACTGAAAAGGTATTTTCTTTACCCCTTTTAGGGTTTCTTCTCTTTATATTTAAATTTTTTAGTTTTAATTACTTTTTCATTTTTATTTGCTTTTCATTATGCAAAAGAAATTTGAAGAAAGAAATTGGAACGAAGAATATAGCAATGAATGGGAATTCTTATAAGAGGTAAGAATATACTCCCTCTATTTTAAAAGGATTGTACTATTTCCTTATTGGTGCGTTTTACAAAGATCGGCACCTTTCAATATTTTCTTAATAAGAAGTATTTATAGCCACACAAGTTAAATAACAGATTTCAGACCACAAGTTTCAGTAAAAATTGCACGGGCGTCCTATTTGGTCGCCCCCATTTAACCTATACCCATTTTTTTTAAAACTTTTAACTTGTACCCATTTTTTAAATAACTTCAGCCCCCTTTCTCCTCCTTCTCCCAGTGATCTCCATATCTCTCCGGAACTTAACATTGTAACAATATCTCTCCTTCCGTGGCTTCACTCAATTCCTCAGAAGTCATCTTACTTAGTCATTCGACGTTGTCTCTTCTCCATTACTGTTGCTTCTAATGAAACACTTGATGATCTTCTTCTGCTATTGTTAATTGGTTCACTAACATCTGATGCACTATTGGATTTTTCAATATTTTCTTTATTTGTTGTATTGATTTGATCAAAATTCAAATCTGCTAACTCTAAGCCTTTAAGAAAATTAAACAATGTTGATCTAGAATAAATCAATGAAGCCATCTCCATACTTAGAATATGGAATTTGAAAAGTCAATATCCATCCCCCAAAAATAGAAAACTTCAGCTCGAGAGCTGAAATTCGACAGTTACTTAACAAAAACTTCTATCTCTATAGCTGAAGTTCGCTGGTTACAAAAACAAAAACTTCAGCTCTAGAGCTGAAGTTCGCCAGTTACAAACAAAAACTTCAGCTCTAGAGCTGAAGTTTGCCAGTTACAAAAACAAAAACTTCAGCTCTAGAGCGGAAGTTCGCCAGTTACAAATAAAAACTCCAGCTCTAGAGTTGAAGTTGGTCAGTTACAAAACAAAAACTTCAGCTCTAGAGCTGAACTTCAGGCCCGACTACTAGAGTGCTGAAGTTTTGCGTGATTCCCTTTGTTACTTAAGCCTCGTATGCTGAAGTTATGTGAAAAAACGGGTACGCTTGCAATTTTTTTTTGCAAAGCAGGCACAAGTTAAAACGTGACACAAAAAACGGGTATAGATGCAAATGCCCAAAAGTTTTACAGTCGTACAAATGTTATGGCCCGTTTAAGACCACATATCTCGAAAGTCTTTTTTTCTTTATTAAAGTTTGTGTCAAGTCAAACTAAAACAATTTTTTTGAAAGGGACTAAACTATGTGAAAGGAAAATTAACATCTAAGAAGATAATCTTATCCATTAGCATCATTTCTTGTTTATTTCATAAAGAGAACCTTTTTTTCATTATTAGCATAATAAAATTAAGCTCAACATTTAATAAGTTAACTAACTCACTAATTACGGAAGTATTTTTTTGTCCATATCCATTCTCGCTTTCCAACATTCATCTTCTTCATTCCATTTGAAAATCTGATGCATATGTGAATGCCACTTAAATTCAAGATGTATTGATTTATACGTCTTTTATACTTTGTATATCAAGTATTACTTTAATTCAAATTGTATTTTTATGTATATATTTTTTGTATATTTATTTGTGAAGTGCCATCTTATTTTACAATGTATTTTTAATGTATATTTCAAATATATGTTATATGTCAAGTGCCATTTTAATTCAGGATGTATTTTTTATGTATATTTTTCTTGTATATTTATATTCCATCTTAATTAAATTTAAGATATATTTTTTATGTATATTTCACATGTCTAAGTGTCATCTTAATTGAAGATGTATTTTTTATGTATATATTTTGTAAATTTTATATGTGTTAATTCAATGTATATTTTTTATATATACGTTTTCTATATATTAACGTAATTTTTTATGGAAGTAAGATCTTTATGTTAAGAAAGGAAGAAAGAAGGAAGAGAAAAACTTAAGAAAGATAACTAAAGAAAACTAATGGAACTAATTTAGAAAATATATTGGCTTCGGCAGAAAACAAAATTAAGAAGATGAAGAAAAAGAAGGAACGCTAATAGATAAAGAGAGAAAAGGGCATGATCTTTGTACAAAGAATTATTGACTTTCCATTCAATTTGCTTATGTTTAGGGATTAATAATTAATACTCCTATTTTAATGGAACTGTGTGTTACAAATATAAATATTTTCCTGCCACAGTTGTAATATTGGGTTTCATGCTAAAAATTTGTTATATTTCTTCTAAACTGTGATAGTAATGTAAAGTTCCCGTTACACCATAAAAGAAAGAAATATTCAAGCAATATGTCAAAACTATAGGGTAGGTAAGTTACATAGTTATCCCTTATAATGAATGAAGAATCCAGCTCCTTAGTTTCTGCACAATTATCGCTTCAGCTTTGGCAGAGTATTTACGAGCAATTAAATCAACATGTACGAATGACAACGTTTAGAACTTATAACAAATTTATACCCATTTGTTTACTCAATACATAAAATCACAGTCCTAAAAACGGGGGAAAAGGGAAAAATAAGGAAAAGGAGCTTTATGAGTGCCTTGGCACAAGTCAGGATGATTAAAGCTTAAGCTTCTACCAAAAAATTATCCTTTTGTACTAAATTAAATTAAGCAGCAACCTAAATCTAGATTCCTCAACTACACCAAAACTGTTTGCAACCCAGCATCTGCATTCCCAGATACTTTGGCTGGGCTGCGACTAACTTATCTTGATTCCTATTTTTACACAAGCTAGAGAAACGACGAGAACAGAAAGGTATAGTGAACTGGACCTTTTTGGCAAGTAACGTCTTCTGCAGCAACATTGAATGGAAAAGCATCAAAACTTCAAATCAACATCATGAGGAACAGGCGAAGCATTGCCTGTCAAAGCATGCGAGCATTCAGAATGAAATCACCTGTTATAACTTCTTGATCAGCTCAAGTTTTTAAAATCTCAATCGATCTCTCCTTTCTCCGGATCTTTTGATATATCCTCAGGACAATTTGATAAATCTGGAATACTATGTGATTCATTTTCTTCTTCATCCTCATCATCTCCCTTCATATACAATCCAAGTTGCTCCAATGGGTTACTACTTGCCTTGAATTTGAAACTAACAAAACCATTTTGAGAGTGATCAGGGCTTGTCTCTTCAGTGAACCTCTCTAATTGTGCATCTGGAGCAGCTCTAAACAATTCCAGATCTTCCATAAACTGACTGTTCTCATTGATTTCAACTGTCTTTTCCATCTATTGGAAAAAATACAATTACAAGTTGCACAAGTAGGAGATGATCAAAACTAATCGGACCCCAGCTTGGATGTCATTACCTTCAGCAGAGCCTGGCGTGCAGCTTCTCTTTCAAGTTCTCGTTTCTTTTTGGCTTCTGCGGCAGCTTGTGCTTCAGCTTTTCTTCGGGCCTCACCTGCGGCCTTAGCTTCTGCTTGTAAGCGGGCTTTCTCTGCATAAGTAGACAGAAATAAACAGGAAGTTCCCGCAAATGTTATTGTGAAATCCGTACAGAGTAAATATAATCAGACCTTCTCGCTTTCGCCTTTCAAGATCCTCTTTCTCAAGCTTCAGCATCTCAGTGTCCCACACTTCACCCTAAAATACGGTAAGAAGAAATGTAAGAAGAAATGTCAGTGCCAAACAAAGTTCCATACAGATCAAATTCCAACAAGGGTGACACCAACAATTGTTAGCCCTACCTTCTCAAGGGTTTTCTCTTGCGCTTTTAATATGGTATCTGCAAAACGACTCCTCAACAACGCTGCACGGTAAAGTTTCTCAGGGGAGACTTGCCTCTCAGGTGGAGCACTCTCCCCTAAAGATTACAGCACACGGTGTGAGATGATGCCGCATAACTAATTAGCACACATTTTCTTCATCAATTACCATTGCTTACCCTCATGATGATCATTGGGTTCACCTAAAATAGACTTTGGTTGTGAACTCCGCTCTGTAAAGCCATCCAAGGAATCTGTCGAACATGAATGCAAACACATTGTCACTCTCATATTGAGAAAAAAAAATTGGTAAAATCTCCCACTTCCCAGAGAGAACCAAAATGTGCAGCTACAAGAAACAACAGGAAAACAAATCTTATGGATTCTACAGATTGACAACCTCTAGACTCTTGTTGATTGAGCTCTTTCTGTTCTAAGCTCAACCCAGAACTCACTGTCACCTGCTGAGGAACAGAATCAATTAGCAAGGGAGAAAATAAGTCGATGATAATGAGCCGCAAAAGAACCCATAAAATAAGGCAACAAATCCCATCTGTCACACCTTTGGGTTGGTTAAGGGAATTGAACCATTAGTACCATCTGATTCCCCACTAGAAGAGCTCCCGGAGTCTGTATCTAAGAAGACAAGCATCCAACAATCTGAGTGAGAAGTAGAAAAAATACTGCCTCAAGTTCACTGTACAAAGTTCACTTAATCACAGACTGTTTAACAGGCAATGAAGTCCTAATTGAGTAAAGCATATTAACTCCAGCGGAATAAGAACTCTTGCACCTTCCGATTTCATACAAGTGTTCGAATGTGGAAGGCTAAGGCGTCTTATACCTTCAAAATTTGTTCTCTCCATTAACCAGGAATACATAGGAGACCTTACTCAATATGTGGAGCAAGTCACCAATGTACAAAAGAAGTGTTGAATTTAATGATAAACAAAAAGAACATATCTAATTTATTAGTACTATGTACCTCAAAATAGAGAACAATAAGCAAAAAAGGAAAAATAGCAATTTCTTTACAGTGCAGGAAGCTATCGGTGTAAGATTCAGTTGGGCGAAAGGACAGAAGCGAGAGCTACTAAAATACACTAAGCCTTGTTCATCATTAATGATAAGCAATTGTAATGTATATAGAAACTCGCAAGATCTTGCAATCACCCTCCTGCTAGTTAAACTACTGCTGCTTATTGAGGAATTTCTACTAGGGAAGTATCAATATTTGGATCCACATGAAGAAGCTTCAAACACCTGAAATTTTTTTCAATATTAAATGGTGGAGGCCATAGTGGGAAGAAGCAATTCCATCTGAGTCTTGCCACAATATTTCAAGCCATTCAGATGCAGCAGAGCAGCTCAGGAAGAAATCATGATCAGATTTAGAAGTGAGAGGCTATAATACACACGTTTATCTTTGTCCAGGCTATAAGATCTCAACAATGTTGCTCCTAACAAAAGGACAAATGGGACAATTGAAGGTTGTGCTACTAAAGTCGAGGATTGAAGAGAAAAACAAAGTAGAAGGACAATATGACATAGAAGATGGAAACGGATCTGGAAGACCATCCTTTTAAAGCGAATTCTAATTTGAAAACAGTGCTTAAATGTAAGCATTAACTTGTGATTTATTCGCATATACTAATCAAACTTTTTCATTTTTATCTAGGATAGCGATTAGATCGCCAACTTATTCTTGTTCGACAAGTAAGCAATCCAAATAGGGTAGGGACAAAGGACAAGTACTCAGATGTGAAAGGAACCAGAGGCTTTTTTTTATTTTTTTGAGAAGGAAAAGGTACTGGAGGCTTTTTAAAACCTTCATTCACATAATTTTAAAGAATTATCAAACAACACAATTTTAAAGAGATCACGAGGTACCAGGTGAAAAGTAATCACAAAATTCAAAAAAAGAAACATATCACATCAGCAATTTTCTCATGGCCAAACCAAAAAGAACACCAGTATATTTTCCACAGCTCACTGAAATTACATGACTAACAAAAAGATGTCAAAACTCAAAACAATAAGTTCCCAGTATTAAAAGTCCTGACTTACATGTCAAAAGCTCTAATTTCAAGAGCAAAATATAAACCTAAAATTATTCCTTAAACCCAAATATAAGCAAATGTATGTGTGTGTGTGTATGAGAGAGAGAGAGAGAGAGAGAGAGAGAGAGAGAGAGAGAGAGAGAGAGGGAGGGAGAGAGGGGGGGAGGGGGTCATGTGTCAATTCGTGAGAGGTACTGGCAGATTTGATAGAAGGGAGACACAAAAGTTTTCTCTTTTCTCTATTGTTCTTTTCCTCTCTTTTCTTTTCCTTTTTATTTTGGTGACACCAACAGGATTCTTTCGCACTGCCGTAAAAAACTTAGTTAGATATAGGAAATTGGCCAATACTTTTACATTTACACAAATGGGAAACAGCAGGCAACTCAAGGGATACAGTGGTTATACAGTAAAGCCCATTGTCAAGCCTATCAGAAATACTGGAGAAGGAAGATTATCATCACAGGCAGAACGAGTTACAAAATGACCCACCACCTTGTAAAAACACAGCAACCCTCTCAGAACGAACCAAACACCAATCCACCCAACACTATGAAGTTCTATTTGAAGAACGAGAAAATTGATTTTCATCAAGTATATCACATGCAAAGAGTTCCCACAAGAAATGCAATAAAAAAAAATAAAAAAAGGACCAAGGATGAAAAAGAAAAAGCAGTCTTTGTGTCTAACGAGACAAAATTTGTAATCAACATAAATAAAGCCACAAGTTATGCAAGAATTTCTTAATAGCACAAACCACCAGATGAAGAGCCTGAATCACTTCTAGAACTACTTGAGCTGCTGCATTTATTGTCTCTACGAACAAGGTCCTTTTCAATCTCCATGGGTGTGAAACTTGAGACAGGTGGATCATTTCCTCCAATATCAACTTCCTCATCTGCTGGATCATTGTCTTTAAAAAAAAATTTAAAAATACATAGAAGACAGAGAGAATCAGAAACTCTATTAATCACCATAGATCAGCTTGACAGCTCTACTTCCTCTAAATCTTCAAGCATGTACTAATGAGAAATCACCTTTGCCTGGCTGCATGGATGAATTGCTAAAACCAGACTCATTCTGAAGCTGCAGCATATAAAAAATAATATGATAACTTTAATATGCAAATAAAGGCATCTTGTAAAGTAATATAAAGAATGAAGTAAGGTACTATGCAATCACATTATCCTATTCACCTCCATCTCACAAGGTTCAGCTTTTGCCTGACTTTTCTGTTTATCCAGTAGATACTCATCCAAAAGCTGCCGTAACTTGTACAGTGTATCATTAGTGAGAGCATCAATATCAATCTCGATCTCATCTTCACTAACTTGACTTCCATGAAGGCTGCTCTCTTTTAGGAAATCAATTATCTTTTCAGGTAATTCAGCCAGTAATGCCTCCAGCTCCATACTGAGTTTATGCTTCTCAAAATCGCTCATGACTTGCTTTACCGGTTCTGATCTACCCTTGTTTTCAAATGGAGCAATTTTCTTCTTCTTATAAGGTGGTACTACTAAAGGGGCTTCACTTTCAGTTTCTAAAATAACACTCGACTTTGAAGGTAAAGGTTCTTCTTCTGCTACAAGAATATTCTTCTCTATCTGTTTCCATCTAACCTCGAAAAATTTGCTAAGTGTTTGAGCCATAATATGAACGTCGTTTCCTGGTGGATTGTATGTCATCGCATTCTTAAAGGTGAGCCTCACATCTGCAGAAAATTCCAAAGGACTTAAATATTCCCCTGACATCAACTTTGATTTTACGGTCCCCAAATCCATTGGATGCTTAATAACAGTGAAATAGTCTGGGATTTTAAGTTTTACCACATCAACTGGCGCATTGAAGACCCAACCATATTGGTGTGACATCATCCGGTTTAGCAGTGTCTCGCATTGTTTCATAAACATCACTATGCTAGTGTTTGAGACTGCCTGTTTCACTGGCTCAGGCCGCCGAGCCCCTAATCCTTTTGTTCGAGGTCCATTTCTTCCTTGAGCAGTCTTTTTCTTTCCGCGAGGTACTTTTGCTTCTTTCATAAAACTTTGAGATATCTCCACCCCTGGCCTCCTCCACCCATCACTGCAACTATGTATATCACTAACAGATGAAAGAACCCCAAAGTTTGAGCTAAAAGAAGCAATTTTCTTCTGCAGTATTCTAACATGTTCAAGTTCATTCCTCAACCTTATTTTCAAATCTTTTCTCTCGGAGCATGACATCTTGGACAACGACAAAACTTGAGTAGGTACACCAAATTGATTGTAATCATTAGCACTCAAATTAATGCATCTCTTCTTCGGTGCACAAGAATCATCTGAAGCTGTCATTTCAGCTTCAACTCGTCCTGAGCTACCAAAACCCTCGGATTCTGCCATTGTTCCAACAGCATGACGATAATCTGGCACAAACCCAGACACATAATCTCTTGAAACTTTGCGTGACTTTCCCATCATTTCACCCGAAACCTTATTAAAACACTTGTTCAATTCCCTCGGCCCAGTGAACTGTACGGGAACAGTAAGTACTATGTGATAAATAAACTCCTAAAGTCTGCACATGCCAACCAAATTTAATCCGTCTCAATAATTAGAAATGAAGCAAAGATGGCACGGCCCTGATTAATTGTTTTGAAGTGATAGGCTTTCGCCTACTAATGGGTATAGATATGCCATGTTGGATCCAATGACATCAATAGCATTACCTCGAGACGACTTTCACAATTTCCACAATGTCGGGATAAACTAATTCGTTATGGTTCTCAGTAGACAAATGGGCAAATTCAATTTCACCGAACAGCACCAATTTTCTCCTTCGTCCAACAGTTAATATTAAGATTTTCCATGTAACAGTAAATTCATAGAAACATCTCTTCCCTGTAACCCAATAGGAGGACTCTCATTTATTCCCTATTACGAATTTAACGCATTTGAGGTAATAAATAAAGCATACATAGATTCACATAAACCCTAATTGATATTGGAGACACAAAATTGGAGCTTAAAAATCCAATAGAAAAGTTAGTATGAAGCTAAGATAGAAAATTGATGAAGCTTCTAGAAGAACGCAATATTGAAACCTGGATATCCAAATAGAGCAGGTAGCCCAATCAATCACACCAAACCCTTGAAGAAAACCCTCGTTTGGCTTTCGCTCTTCGCCGCGAAGAGAGAGAGAGAGAAGAAATGAGGATGCTGAATTATATACAAAGAACCAAATATGGAAAGAGAGACAACTTACGAGATTGTACTTTTGCAATTTTAGCCCGCCGCGCAATTAGCTTTTCTTAACCGATACAGTTTTCCTCGTGTTAGTTTATCCGACGGCTGTTGTTATCTCTCTCTCAGACCATCAGATACTGATCTGGCGGCGGCCCTTATTGTTCTTCCTTTTTCTTTGTTTTTTTTCCTTTTTTGCGATAAGTCGATAAATAACAACACGAAATATTTTTTTGCGGGAGATTGAGATATTAAAAGTCAGCAATTACTCTAATATTATTATTTCTAAATACCTAATGTATGTTCATATTTTTTTAGTTAACGTTTTATGTCGTATTAATCGTAACTAAATTAATATATAAGTTCTAGTTATTAGTATTATGAGTATTGTACTGGAAAATAAAAACCAAATACATACTAGTAACACAGTGTTAAAAAATGTAGCTCAAAATAACAATATAAAACAAGAAGATAAGTAGAATAATAGAAGAAGAGATAACTTTTTAATTTCATCAAATGTTCAAGTGTATTTCATCTCACATTTCATGCCTCTATTTATACTATTACATATGAAGGTGTCTTAAACATGACATTAACAATTGAGATCATGGGGGAAGATCATGAGGAGGGGCTATGGAGGTGTGGGAGTTACAATCATAATAGTGATGAGTAGAGGGAGGTTATTACATCATGGGTGAAAGTAGTGGGAGTAGTGGACATCCACATTTACTAAATATTTTTTAACACTTCCCCCTTGAATGTCCAAAAAATAGATAATATGCCTCGTTAAAACCTTACTAAGCAAAAACCCTGTAGGAAAAAATCTTAATGAAGGAAAAAGAGTACACATATTTGTAATACGCTTTATTTGCTGCCTCGTTAAAAACCTTACCAGTAAAATCCAGTGGGACAAAACCTAGGCTAAGGGAAAAAGAGTACAACCACGTATCTTACTCCTCCTCATGAAAATATCACTTTATTGACGTCGCATTCCAATCTTCTGTCTCAACTTCTCAAATGTTGAGGTTGGTAAAGCCTTAGTGAGCAGATCAGCTAAATTTTCACATGAACGAATCTGTTGAACATCAATTTCACCATTTTGTTGAAGATCATGCGTGAAAAAGAACTTTGGTGAAATATGCTTTGTTCTGTCTCCTTTGATGTATCCTCCTTTCAGTTGAGCAGTACAAGCATCATTGTCTTCATATAGTGTTGTTGGATTATCCTTTTTCATAAGAAAATCACACATTTCCTGAATATGCTGAGTCATTGATCTCAACCAAATACATTCCCGACTAGCTTCATGAATGGTTATTATCTCAGCATGATTTGAAGATGTGGCAGTTATTGTTTGTTTCATCGAACGCCATGATATAGCAATATCCCCATATGTAAACAAATAGCCTATTTGAGATCGGGATTTATGTGGATTAGACAAATAACCTGCATCGGCATAGCCAACCATTTTTTACTTGAATTCATTAGAATAAAACAATTCCATATTTATGGTTCCCCGAAGATATCTAAATATATGCTTAACACCATTCCAATGTCTTCTTATTGGGGAGGAGATGAATCTTGCTAATAATCTCACTGCAAAAGCAATATCTGGTCGAGTATTGTTGGCAAGATACATCAGTGCCCAATTGCACTAAGATATGGAGTTTCATCACCAACGAGCTCTTCATCATTTTCTTGAGGCCGAAATGGATCTTTATTTATATCAAGCGATCTCACAACCATTGGGGTACTCAATGGATGTGCATTATCTATGTAAAATCGCTTTAAAACCTTTTTAGTATATGTTGATTGATGGACAAAAATTTCATTTGGTACATGCTCAATTTGTAGGCCAAGACAAAATTTTGTCTTACCAAGATCTTCCATTTCAAACTCTTTCTTCAAACACTCTACAGCCTTTGGAAGCTCTTTAGAAGTGCCAATGATATTCAAGTCATCAACATACACAGCTATGATGACAAATTCAGATCCAGACCTCTTAATAAAGACGTAAGGGCAAATAGGGTCATTTTTTTACCCTTCCTTTAGCAAATACTCGCTAAGACGATTGTACCACATCCTTTCTGATTGCTTCACTTCGTATAAGGATTTCTGAAGCTTTATTGAACAATTAAGGAACTTTAAATCCTTCAAGGATTTTCATAAAAATTTTATTATCTAGTGAGCCATATAAGTAGGTTGTGACAACATTCATCAACCGCATATCAAGCTTTTCATGGACTGCCAGATTTATTAGATACCTGAAGGTAATTGCATTTACCACAGGAGAATATGCCTCCATATAATCAATGCCAGGCCTTTGCGAAAATCCTTGTGTCGTAAGTCGTGCTTTATATCTTACGACTTCACCTTTCTCATTTCGTTTTCGCACAAAAACCCATTTATACCCCACTGGCTTCACACCTTCAGGCGTTCAGACTATTGGTCCGAAAACTTCACGTTTTTTTGAGTGAAGCCAATTTTGCTTGAATTGCGTTTTTCCATTTTGGCCAATCATTTCTCTGTCTACATTCATCGACAGATTTTGGCTCAATATCCTCATCTCGTTACATTATTTCAACTGCAACATTATATGAAAAATTGTTGTTAACAACAACGTTATTTCGGTTCCACCTTTTTCTCGTAGAGACATAACTTATTGAGATATCTTCATTTTCAGGTACTAGAACCTCATGTGAGGTCTTATCAATTTCTATGTCTTTATGTTCCTCTTGAGCAATTGCCTCCATGTTATGATCAACTTGATCATTTGCTCCTTTCCTTTTTGGGAATTTCTATCCTTGGAACCAATTGGTCTACCATGTTTAAGGCGTGACCTAGACTCATTTGCATCATCATAGTGTCCAGCTTGGACATCAACTTGAATTGGAGCATTTACAGCTGGAATATGCGATTTAGTAACCCGTGGAAGGTTAGTAAATGCATCTGGCAATTGATTTGCAATATTTTGCATATAAATGATCTTTTGAACTTCTTGTTCACATTGATTTGTACGAGGATCCAAATGAGATAGAGATAATATGTTCCAATCTATCTCTTTTTCTAGCTGTTTATTTTCTCCCCCTAATATTGAAAAAACTTATTCATCAAAATGCCCATCAGCAAATCTAGTTATAAATAAATCTCCTGTCATAGGCTCCAAATATTTAATAATAGAAGGAGATTCATAACCAATATATACTCCCAACCTTCTTTGGGGACCCATCTTTGTGCGTTGTGGTGGAGCAATTGGAACATATACCACACATCCAAAAATTCTTAGATGAGAAATATTTGGCTCGTGACCAAAGGCCAACTGTAATGGGGAGACTTTATGATAACTGGTTGGCCTTATGCGCACAAGTGATGCTGCATACAAAATAGCATGTCCCCACACTGAATGGGGGAGTTTTGTCCTCGTTAGCAATGGTCTAGCTATTAGTTGAAGTCGTTTAATTAATGATTCTGCTAGACCATTTTGAGTATGAACATGAGCAACTGGATACTCAACTTTTATTCCAGTGGCCATACAATAATCTATAAAGGCCTGAGATGTAAATTCACCAGCATTATCAAGACGAATTGTCTTAATTGCATAATCAGAAAATTGTGCTCTTAACCTTATTATTTGGGCCAACAATCTCGCAAATGCCATATTACAAGTTGACAATAAGCACACATGTGACCATCTTGTAGATGTGTATATCAAGACCATAAAATACTTGAATGGTCCATATAGAGGGTGTATAGGCCCACATATATCACCATGTATACGTTCCATAAATGCAAGGGATTCAATCTCAACTTTAGTTGTTGATGGTTTAATAACTAATTTTTCTTTAGAACAAGCAGCACAAGAGAATTTCTTAAATTGAAGAATCTTCTTATTCTTCAATGTGTGCCCATTTGAATTCTCTATTATTCTGCGCATCCGGTCATGCCAAATGATAAAATCATTAGAAGTAGTAGACCTTTTGTTTACTATGGCATGTGATTCAACCACATCAATATTTGTGTGGTACAACCCAGAAGAAAATGCGGGTAATTTTTCATGCACACATTTTTCCCTGCTTTTATTGTAGTAATATAAATGTATTCAACATTTCCTTCGTTAGAGGTCTCAACATGGTAGCCACTTTGGCAAATAGCTTTGAAACTAAACAAGTTTCTTTGAGACTTACTACAATACAATGCATTATTAATAGTTAATATCGTTCCTCCAGGTAGTAATAAGGTCGCTCTTCCAGAGCCCTCAATTAACTTTGTACTACCAGATATTGTATTAATATAAGCCTTTTTCATAACCAAATAAGAGAAAAATTTCTTTTCTCTTAATATTGTGTGAGTTGTAGTACTATCCAGAAGGCACAAATCTTCATTACTCATCTTGGATCCAATTGAAGACTGGGGAATTTTATATTCTTCACAAAAAATAAAAGTACATCATGAGAAATACGAAAAAAAAACTAACATCACCAATGACAACATAAGACAACTTAAGTACTACTTGAAAATAAAAAATAACTTTAGAACGAGACGAAAAAAACTACTAAAAATAAAAATAACATAATTGCATTCCCCAGTAAAATGATCAAACTTTAGTTTTAATCTCCAAAGAAGTCTTCAACTTCCAAATGAGTAAGATCATCGAGGCATTAAAAATCATCATCATTCAAATCAAGATTTGCCTTGGCATTTTCATTATTTTTGTTTGAAGGCCCTGCCTTAAAATCAATTTTAAATGTCAAGTGAGACTCAATTGGAGCATTAGCAGAAGATGCTCCAACATTATTTGCCTTTCTTTTGATGGAGTTTTGATAAAGCCTGACAAAATGCTGAGGTGCACGACATTTAATTTTTCAATGACCTTTCATGCTACAGTAGTGGCAGTTACCGCTTTTGCATCTTGAAGGATTATTTTGAGAACCCATTCTCATTTGCCATGACCACCATGACGACGACTATTATATCATCTCTTACCATTGTCATGCCCACGTATATTCATATGGCGATGATTATTATTCTGTCTTTTTCCAGACTTTTCACGTCTAGCTGTCATATTCGCTTCAGGAAGCGGAGCTGACCCTGTGGGACGGGCTTCATGATTTTTCAACAAAAGGGTATTATGTTGATGTCACGACCCAAATATCCCAATCCGGTCGTGATGGCGCCTCTCATGGAGACAAGGCCAACCAACACCAAAACAATACATCTCTTTATAATTTCTTAGCAAGAATAAGTCAATTCCATAGATAATAATAATCACAAGTGTGAAATAAATATGATAGAACAATAAAACCCATCCCGACTCAGCCCGAAATCGGGGTGTCACAAGTCATGAGTATCTACGAAATCTGAACACTACTATAA
>MU702979.1:0-25497 GCA_026770625.1 Nicotiana glauca | reverse complement strand
TGTATTGTTGTACTTAAATTTCTGAATATTTCTCTGATGTTGGTTGCGCATTTACATTGGGACTACGGATGCGGGATTCCGGGAGCTCCCCCTTTTTTGTTTGCTTTGGGACTACGGGTTTGAAACCCGGGAGATCCCCCTGCATTTTACTTTGGGACTACGGGTTTGATTCCCGGGAGATCCCCCTGCATTTTTACTTTGGGACTACGGGTTTGATTCCCGGGAGATCCCCCTGCATTTTATTTTTGGACTACGGGACGGTATCCTGGGAGATCCCCCTGCACACTGATGATTTGATTATGGGACGGTATCTCGGGAGATTCTTTGATATTGATATGAGATTTGGACTACGGAACGGTATCCCGGGAAGCTCCATTTGACTGTTGAGAAAAGGGCTACAGGACGGTATCTTGGAAGACCCTTGTCGGTATTCTTGAAATTTTGCTGTATTTACTCTGTGTTTCTGTTTTGTCCTGCAGTACTATATTTCATTGATCTGTCTTATCACATCGCTGTGTTCATTAGTTTGATCAGACTTCGATACTATTAATATCTTGCTATTTTATTGTTCCTGTCTCAGTAGGGCCCTAACCTTTCCTCGTCACTACCCAACCGAGGTTAGCCTTGGCACTTACTGAGTACCGTTGTGGTGTACTCACTACTCTTCTGCGCATGTTTTTCATGTGCAGATCCAAGTGCTTCTGAGCAGGCGTACCGTCAGTAGCTGTCACGGAGCGTATTGGGGACTTGAGGTATACATCTGCTACTTCCGTAGATCCACAAAGTCTCCTTCTCATTTTATCCATAGTTATTAGATGTTATTTCGATCCTTCTTTGTATTAGACTATTCTGGTGATTAGAGCAGTGTAAGATTTCTTATAGCCTGTATTGCCCGTGGATTTCCGGGTTTTAGAGGTTACTTCAGTATTTGGTATTAAAGTGTATGTGTCAGGAGGCAACTGTATACATTACTCATGTTATTTAGTTTTGATTATAAATTTTGAAATTGTTATTACTTCCGCAATGTGTTAGGCTTACCTGGTCGTGAAGACTAGGTGCCATCATGACGTGTTCACAATTGGTGAACTAGGGTCGTGACAATTTCAGTCTTTACATTTCAGCCTTTACATTTCAGTCTTTACATTTCAGTCTTTTACATTTCAAGTCTTGAAGTCAGGAGCCCTCCCGAAGAGCGGAGGGTTGACACAAAAATCCCCAACATAAATCCAAATTCAGAAATCAAAAGGAAGGCAGTGATGGTCAGTTTAAGCTTCAAAGAAAATAATGTGAAGCCCACAAGAAGGAAATAAACAGTCCAAGTTTGGCAATCAAGAGAGGTCGACGAGTCAAGTCAGAAATGAAGAAACATCAGAGGAAGCAAAGCCACAAGAAACACAAGAAACAACGAGTTTAAGAGCTAGATAAGATTTTGTAACTCATAGACTAGTTTAATATAGCTTCTTATTTTCTTTTTAGCATGGTGTAATAAGGAGATCGTTAAGCAGTGGTAGCAACATGCAACAGCAGTAACAGCAAAATTATAGTCCCATGGTAGTCCCAGCTACCAAAACTCCCCGAACTACATTGACCTGATTCCCTTTTAGCCAGGGATATGTAGGAGACCTTTTGAAACAAAGGTTCGGTCAAATCTTTCAAAAAAAATGCTTCACACGGAGTACTCAAACGGGCAAAAATCGCTCGCTCACTTTATCTTTGCACGAAAGCTCTTCGTGTTTTCGGACAAAGAGGGGCAGCTGTATGCACGTGATTTTTGCTCTATATGAGAACTGCTCCCAAAAATTCAAAATAAAATAGTTTTGTGTCGTTTGCAATTGTTGTGAATTTTGTGTTATTTTTCTTTTATTGTTTGCATTTGTGTGTGCATGTTTATATGTTAAATTAATGAAAATACAAAATATGTCGCATTTGCATTCTTAGGATTTAATTCTACAATTAANAGGATTTTAAGTTTAATTTTGGGGAAAATAAACGAAAAGAGAACAAAAAATAGAAGGAAATTCGGATTGGGCCATCTTTCAAATTAAACAAACTAGGCCCAAGTGTCTCACAAACCCAACCTAAAACCCACAGGGTCAACCCGACCCGGTCTACCCCATAACCCAACCAACCCCACTCTTCATTTCATTTTTTTTCATTTTCCAAACCCTAAACCTAAACCCCCCCCCCCCCTTCTCAACTTCCTCACACCTTCTCCTCACGTCCAGCAGCTACCATCCCTTCCCCGTCGTCCAAACGACCCCATCCATGGCTGCCCTCTTTCTTCTTCTTCTAACCAAACGACCATTGCTCCAAGCAACCCCCCCACGTTCAAACCTCACGTCCAGCCATGAACGACCACCATTTCCAGCCATCTCCAACGAACCAACAGACCAGCCTCGTCCCTTCCAGTCGAGCCCACCTTCCGACGAACCAGCTCTCCACAGCACCCTACACCATCGTCGACCACTATCCGTCGACAAACCACCATTTTCCGTCAACCACTTCACTGTCCGTCGACTTCATCGTCCCAAATGCACCACCCAAATGTCCAGTCACTCGTCAAACCAGTCAGTCTTTGCCAGTATGTTCGTCGTCATCATCAGTCATCATCTTTAGTCTATTCGCTGTTTGTCATTTGTTTAAAACGATCGCTGGCTGGACATATTTTATTTACGTCGAAGTTGAAGTCTTCGTCCGAGATTTTGGTTCAATGTTGTTGATTTCATTTAAAGTTATATCAATGTGCAGTTGTAATTGTTGCTTCATTTCGGTTTAATCGGAAAGCTCCTTCAGGCCTGTCCTTCATCTTCTTTGTTTTGGTAGGATGATTCTATTTAATAGTTGTGTAAATATTTAGAGTTTATAGCGTGTGTTTCATTTTTGTGTTCATTATTCTACCATGCTTTAGCTTCATTTTGAATGTCTCTTATTAAGTCACTGAATCCTTCATCTTGGTTTGGTTTTAATTTGAAGTTCAATTGATGGTTGATTTTAGTAATTTAAATCTACTGGATTGTGTTGTTAATTCTGAAATGAATCTGACTTTGTTGAAGTGATTCCTAAATGTTGTTGATTAGGAGTTTGTTTAGTGAGATTAATTATTGAATTTGATTAGGAATTTGGTTGTAGCTGTACTGATTTGGTGTTTAATTAGGAATCAGTTTTGGTCAGTTGATAGCTTTATTACAGATTGAAGGTTTGGGGGTAGAACAGTAATTTCAGGGGTAATACGGGAATTGACAACTTGAAGAATTATTTATGTTGAGTGTTCTGTCCACTAAGCACTAATAATAGTAAATAAGGCATTGTTTAATGCATAGTGGGGAACAAGACATAATGGTGTTAAAAGAAGTAATTAAATATGTTACTCATGCTTTGAATTAAAATAAGAAGAGAAAAATAGTAGTGGGGGACAAATAAATTAAAAATGACACAAGACACATAGTAGTGGGGCTGTAAGGGAATATCATGGGCAAGAATTTTCGGAATTGTTTAAGTGTCCCAAGTAAAGGGTCTGGTTTTTGGGCTATAAATGCTGGAAGTTTGGACAGAATAAGGGTCGCTTTTGGAAATCATCTTTGAGAGGTCACATTGGAGAATAGCATAAGTCTTTGATAAAGAAACAATCAATTTTGAGAGTCGAAGAGAATAGAGGTCTTCTTTTAGTCCAAAAAAATCAGTTTTAGAGGGACTCCTTTTGGTCAGTTTAGAGATATCATTTTTAAGAGAGTGTTTGAGAGTTAAAAAACTGAAAAAGTGAGATCTCTTTTGCTATTGAAAATCAGTACTGGTTTGCTACTGTTTCATTGAAGTTCCAAGTTTCTTTCTTTGAGTGTTTGAAGTTCAGAAACCTACTGTTCTATTGCATTTCTGGGTCTTTCTGCTTCTTTCCTGTGAGTATTGTTTGGTATTTCTGGTTTTATACCTGGGTTTCTGGTGTTGGTGTTGCTGTTTGGTATCTTTGGATTTGCTACTGGTTTTCCTGGGATTTATTCTGCTGGGTTCTCTATCTGTTGCTTGTTGTTGCTTTTGTTGTATACTACTGTTGTGCTGATCACTCCCGTTTCTTCTTCTTTTTCCAATACCAGGTACACTTTCGAATTAACATTGATATAACTGTGAGATGTAAAAGTGAAATGAAATGCTAGGGTGATTGATGAATTAGTTTTGTATCTGTAGTTTAATAGATATGTTTTTCATGACTCAATAAGAATGCATGGTGTAGTTTTGCACTTAACTGGAACTGTTTAGTTTTTAAACTACAGTTTGTAGTTGTCAATTGTAGATTAAATGTAGTTAGTTGTGTAATTTGTATAATGAACAAATAATTAATGGATTAGGTACTTAGACTTCATCTTTAATTAGTGTTTGTATTTAAGACAGATTTTAGGACTGTGTACTCTAATGGATTAGCAATTCGTCATTCTCCCTAGTGCAATGTAGCCTTAATTATTTAGCTAGTTCTACCAAGAATCTGATTCCATTAGGCAGTATATAGGCCAGTGCTTGAATCCATGTTAATAACATCTTCTAGTAGTTAATTCCATTAGTCTCTATCATCTAAAAATGATAGTTTAAATCAACTTGGAGAATGGCTAGTTTGTTCTTTTTTAACATTTTGTCAATCTCGTATGCATATTATAATTTCAGCTTTAGTAGTTCGCTTATAGAATAAGGCACGAAACAATTTTCCATTTTTACAAGTTCGAGTGCAATTTTCCATTAGCATCTATTGTAATCTGATAACTAATAAGAGGCCCGAACTTGTCAAGCATGTAAATCAATTAGGACTTTTTCTTCCTTCATTTTTAGGGACGAACAAAAATAGAAAAATGTAGTCACTTTAGGATTATCCTTTAAAAATAAATAAGACGAGCCTCGCCAAATAAAATGCACAAGCTGCGGGGCCCTCATATATGTATATATTAAAATACTTAGTTTTCGGGACGGGCTGTCTAGCCAATTTCACGGCCTTCCCCAAAATAATAAGGCGTTAGTCTCTTTAGGCGCGTCTTTAATAATTTTACCTTCCTAAATTCGTGTGTGAATTTCATGAGACCTAAATCCAAATCCCAAAACGTTAAATAAAATGTGTCGAGGATCCGGGTGCATTTCATGTGACGTGATCCAAAAATATATTTTAAACGACGTTCAATTCCTTAAAAATAATTAAAAGCAGTTAAAGGTTAAAATTTGCACATAAGTTAAAGCATGTTATAAATCAGATAAATAAGCCAAATATGATAGTTGAGCGACCGTGCTAGAACCACGGAACTCGGGAATGCCTAACACCTTCTCCCGGGTTAACAGAATTCCTTATCTGAATTTTTGGTTCGCAGACTGTTAAATAGAGTCAAACCTTTCCTCGATTCGGGATTCAACCGGTGACTTGGGACACCATAAATCTCCCAAGTGGCGACTCTGAATCTCTTGTTAAACGAATCTTGTTTCGATTGTCCTTTAATTAGAAAAACTCCCTCTACTAACATCCCTTCGCGGGGTGCGGTAGGCAAAAAAGGAGGTGTGACAAATGGTTTTCTTAAGGAAGAAGGATATGTCAAGCAACCTCCAGGTTTTGAATATCATGAACATCCTGAACATTTATTGAAATTGGATAAGGCATTGTACGGTTTGAAGCAGGCCCCTAGAGCCTGGTATGAGAGGCTATCCAAGTTTCTCTTGGAAAATGGTTTCACAAGAGGAAAGATTGACAATAGATTGTTCTTGAAGAAACGGGAAAGGAACCTGCTCGTTGTTCAGGTTTATGTGGATAACATTATTTTTGGGGATACAGCAGACTCATTATGTGAAGATTTTCCTAAACTCGTGGAAAGTGAGTTTGAAATGAGTATGATGGGGGAACTAGACTTCTTCTTGGGTGTTCAGTCCATAAAGGGAACGTGTATCAGTCAATAGAAATACATCAAACACTTCTGAAAAGGTTTGATATGGAAGCCTCAAAGGTGATCGATACCCCTATTGCTACTGCTGCTAAGCTAGACATGGATGATTTTGGATCACCTATAAATCAAACAATGTGTCGGGGAATCATTGGATCTCTCATCTACCTGGTTGCTAACAGGCCAGACATTGTATTTAGTGTGGGATTATATACAAGGTTTCAATGAAATCCTAAGGAATCTCATCTGAAGGCTGCTAAGAGAATTCTGAGATATCTTAAGGGCACACGGGACTTGGTTCTATATTATCCTTCAGGTGACAATTTCAACCTTATTGGTTATGCTGACGTTGACTATGCAATCTATCTGGTGGACAAGAAAAGCAAAACCTGGAATGGCTCATTTCATTGGATTATGTCTAATCTCACGGGTTACAAGGAAATAAAACTCAGTGGCTCTCTCAACAACTGAAGCAGAATATGTTGCAGTTGCCTCGTGCTGTGCTCAATTACTGTGGATCAAGCAATAATTGGAAGACTTATGTGTATACATTGATTGTGTACCACTTCTATGTGACAAAACTAGAGTTCTTAACATGGCAAAGAACCCGGTTCAACACAAGAGAACCAAGCACATTGATGTCAAACACCATTTTCTTAAAGACAATGTGGAAAAGGGACTTATTTGTATGAGCTTTTGCTATACGAAAGATCAAATTGCAGATATCTTCACCAAAGCTCTGAGCAGGGAACACTTTGAGAGAAATAGGATGGCACTGGGGTTAATTAAACCTAATTGAGTACCTGGTTCTGCTCATATGGTTATGGAAGTCATACTCAGGTAAAATTAGCTGAAGTTTTCTCTGACCATGCCTAACTCATATCTATACCATTGCAGGTAAACACGCATGATGACTATAGAAGCTAAAGATACAGTGTTGAACTGTGAAAGGGAGTTGCAAAATCCTTTTACAAAAACACGTCAGGAACCTGGTTCATGTACCACAGGTTAGTAGTAATGTTTTTTTCTCATGCTTTTTCAAAAGACAGCAAAATTAATGCAACTGCCATATCATCCGACTTTTCAGAGTTTGTATATCACGTCGTGTCTCTCAAATCCTTTCACTTCCTCTGCACATTATGTATTTCCACAAACCTACTGTCGTGTCAAATTTCCTTAGAAATCGTTCCTCTCCCCTCTCATTATTAGCTCTTCCTTCCATAAAACCCTCACACTCCCAGCAGTTCTGAACGATTATCTCCCATTGCATCTATGTAATTTCTTTTTAGAACCCTCTAACACCTCTCTCACAATGGCCAACGAACAATCTTCTCCTTCTCATGTAATCAACACCACTCCCATATCTCCACATTCCTTAACATCACCACCAGAAATCCACTTCTCCACTATTCATACAACTGTCCCCACATCGGTTTCCTCTTCATCTCTAGTCGCCCTTACTCATCCGTCAAACCTTACTTCCATTCCATCTCCTCCTTCTTCTGATCAAACCAAAGAACATTTGGAGAGTGCTACCTCTCAGGTGTCAAAGGTCTTTAACTTTGATCATGATTATTACTTAAACTCCTCTATTCTAGACTCAGTGTCTCCCATGGAGTCGCCAGAAAAGAAAGCGGCACAAAATATCATAGCTATCACTGTTGAGAGTCTTATGAATAAAGGAGCCTTCCTTTTGCTTGAGTCTCAGGGGGAAGAAACTCCATTCTTAGGGGATGAAAGAACTATGGTGCATTTTGAGTCTCCAGTTCATGACACAGTCACAGTAAAACCTGTTGGGGAACCTGATTCTCTTTCAACCGAAACAAACTAGGAGCCCATCTTCTATACTAAGCCCTTAGAGTCCACTCCTCCTATTGTGGTCCCTTTTGACGAACATGACATGGTTCTCAATGCTGTTTAAAGATAGGCAAACCAGTAGTTACTACTAAGTCTTCTTACAAGTGACCCACTACCAGGTTGCAGAAGTAATAGGAAATTGAGTCTGCCTTGCAGAAGAGTAAGCTGAGTATTAAGAAAAATAAGAGGTTGATGAAACAGGGGGAAGTTTGACAAGAACATTCCAGTGGTTGAGGTTGATGAAGATGCTGTGGAGGAACCTAGTTCCTTAGTGAAAAGATCTATAAAAGTCCAAAAGTCTATGGTTGATGCTTCAGAGGAAGCTGTGGAAAAACAAAGTAGAACGTCTGTGAAGCGTAGTGGTAAATCTAAGAAGGTTGTGGTTGATAAAGATTTGTCTGAAGATGATATTGTGGCTATTGCGAGTAGGAAAGGGAAGTCTATTGAAATTTCTAGAAAATGAAAGCGGGAAACTGTGGGAGGACCTGGTTCAATGAAGTCCATACCAAGTGACAGTGGACTTGGGCAGGAGAGATTGAGAACTCAGAAAGTCTTGTGGGGTCAGAGATGGCAGGTATGAGGCAAGTTCTGGAGATGGTGGAATTCCAGCAATAGGGTCACCTGTTTAAAGAGGATGTGCCTAAGGTATATGAAGATGAGGTGCAAAACTTCTATGCAACTCTCTTCACTGTTGAAGGGGACCATATATGTGTGTTGGTTAATAGAGTTGACATTGTGCTTGATGCTTCAGCATTGGGGAAAGCTCTCCAAGTTCCATGTGAAGGGATGTCCTCAGTCAAGGGTTCTTGTGGAGCTAACTTTAGGAGAACCATTATGAAAAAATAGGCTATCCGGCAGGGGCCCGAGTGCATAAGAAGGCACTACTTCCGGTATATTAGCTTCTCTTTGAACTGGTCAATAAGGTTCTTTTACCTTGTGCTGAGAGGAGGTCTATCGCTTCCAAGGCTGATCTTGTCTTAATGGAGGCTCTTGATGAGTTCACACGGGTAAATTTGCCAGCAATTATGATACCACACATGCAAAAAGTGGCAAACTTTCAAGATGGCAATCATGGTCTTCCACACGGATTTCTCCTCACTCGAGTGTTCCAGTTTTACAAGGTACATTTAGCCAATCCAAAAGTAGGCACCCGCTCAGTCAAGCTGTTGGGGCACCTGGTTCTGTTAATTCTTCCCATGAAGAAGTTTCCCGCTTGACTAAGGAGAATGCTAAGCTTAGGCAACAGGTGGAGAACCTGTGGGAGAAACTACTTGAGAAACAGTTGTTTGCAAATGCCCGCATAGACCTGGTTTTCAAAACCATTATTGCCTCCTCCTCTAAGCCTCCCTCTTCTAGTTCCCCCTAGGATCCTCTCAGTGAATTGTCTTATGTTCTGATATTTTGTGGTTGTTGTTTTTTTTTATATGCCATGTTGGATTTCACCGTTACTGCTCCCGTTTGGAACATTCTAATTTATTATCAATGAAATAACTCTTCTTTTGCTAGTACTATGCTTGTTTTCCTTTTGCTTCTCTTTTCTATGATGTTGTGTGCACATATGGGGCATGATTTAATTGTATTAGACTTCTTTATGTTTTTTATTTGATTGTGCATTTTCAATGATGCCAAAAGGGGGAAGAGTTGTGGTTAACTTGAATACTGAAGCATGTGATTAATGGGGAAACATAAAGTCAGGGGGAACATATGAGGTTACTGGTACTTTATCTGGTTAAGTTAAGCTCTATAAATAGTCATCAATATTAAAAGTTTATCATCGTCAAAAATGGAGAAATTGATGGGCTTAAGGTCTCTTAGTCTATATTAGAAGAAGTGGGCTGAAAGTATGGTACAAATTAGTGGGCACGCCGATGATAAAGGTGATCAACTCTATTATTTGTACCATACTTTCATTGCATGCTAGAGAGTTCGGACCCTCAATAAATATACCTCGATGAAATCATGAATCAACAATATAAGACTACATTCAATTGTAAGCTTTTTTATCAAATACACCTATATTTTATCCATTCCCATTTATGTGAATCTTTTTATTTTTTTTTAAATATAAACTATGTAAAATTTTATAAATATTTTTTCATCATATATTTTTGAATTGCGACACTTTTTTTGAATATTTAATACTTTAAAATATCAAGTTAATCTAATTCCATTCAGCTTCAAGTCAAATTGACTCTCAAAAAATGAAAAGTTTACATAAACTAAATTGGAGGGATATTAATTATGACACTGTTTGATAGAAACTAGGATTCCACCAAATAGTATATAGAACCCGATTGTCTATTAGTTCCCACAGTAAATAAGAAGAAAGTAAAGAACACGTGCTATTTACGTGGAATACCCTCTACTCAAGGTATTAAAAATCACGACCTATCCCAGTAGGATTTCAACTCCACTAAACTGATTGAACTTCATATTACAACCTATTACAATCTAAGAATTAAACTCTTAATTCCTTAATCCTTACAATAACCTCATTGTAAGGTCTTTGTAACAACTTTATTACAAAGCAACACTATTGACTAACTCTAGTCAACACAACCAAAACAAAAATGGTTGAATAATGTCCGCATCTCGAAAGCCGTGTAGGTTCTCAAATAAAAACATAAAATACAAAGACACAACAAACTTAAGGACTCAAGACATCTTCAGTGTTGGGACCTGGTCCTTGGTTTGTTGCAGATTTATTCTTGAACACACCTGGAGAAAATAATGGCGGCTAGCACTTGAGATGATATAATTTCAGATTGTCAAGTGTTAGGTCAAACCTTGTATCATTTTTTATATATATGAGAGAACATGTGAGAATAGATAGAGAAAATATATCTTCTAGTTTGGCCTCTAGCAGCAGCGGCGTGCCACTGCACTACTGCTAATAGGTACAGTGAGATAACTTTTACAGTTATAGGGTTGATTGTATGACAACTGGGGAACTGATCATACTTGTTCCCTTATCTGGTTCCTCAAGAATGTTTAGCCATATATCAAAATATATCACAACATGCTCAAAGGAACTGATCACATCAGGTTCCTATATGGTTCCTCAGTAAAATTTGTCAAATTATCAAAACCCACAATAGCATAACTTATCAATTTTTTCTTTTTTAATGATGACAAACCAAAAATTGATATTTCCCTGAGATACCGATTCCCAACAAGTTCCCACTACGGATAAAGTCTAAAAAAATCTTAACGAATTTGATATTTCCCATGTCTCCAATCTTTCCCTTTTGGATCAGTAAAAAGAATAATAGAGATAACATAAGGAAAAAGAAGTCTAACAATACTAATTCATGCCACTTGTGTCACACAACATAGTAAAAAATAAGAGCACAAGAAAGTAATATTGTACAAAATAGATAGTAATTTTCCATTAAAGATAAACATAAAACAAAGGTTCAGTAGTACTAACAATACCAATATTACAAATTCAAACAACTAAAATGCCAAAATCATTAACATCAATACCGAAAGGGACAAAATATGGATAAGATAGAGAGAGATTGAGATATGAAGCATTGGGCGGGAGAAAAGAAGGATTAAGGAGCAAAGGCCTTGAGAAGTTTGTCAACTATTTCATTTGTAGTTCTTTGATTAGTGATCATCTGGTCCTTCAGATCCTCGACCTGTTTCGTCAACCTTGCATTCTCAGCCTTCAATCGAGAATTCTCCTCTGCCAGGAAACCACTGGAACCAGGTTCCGTGCTGTTCTGAGTGAGCTTGGACTGCAAGATAGCATTTTCAGCCTGAAGCCGCTTGATCTCTGCAGTTGCTGACTCATGTGCCTCAATCAATTGTGAGATGGTTGAATTGCTTCCTAAACCTCCTTTTTTCAGCACACATTCACATTCTTCCAGTGTTCTCATAGTGAACATTTGCTTACTGGTCCTCACAATAGCTTTTCCCAATGGGACATCAAAATGCTCAAAGACTTTGATGAGAAGGAACCATATGGAAGACCGTGATTTTCACTCTTAAAGCATGCCACCTTAATCATATGTTCAATCATGAGCCCAGGAAGGCTGAAAGAGGTGTAGGAAGCTAGTGCCTCAATAAGAACCAGGTCCGCGATAGAAGCAATAGATCTCCTCTCAAAGCGAGGCAACAATATTTTATTTACCATTTCGAACATGAGCTGATATTCTGGCTTAAGTGCTTTCTTATACACTTTGTCCCTTGACAAAGTGTCCTCCCTTTTCATGATCAGCTTCTTGAAGGTAGAGGAAGTAGTTCCCTTAACTGTTCCCAGCCCATCTGTGAGCACTTCAAGTATTTCCCCAAGTGTGTCTTCATCCAGAACAAAATCCTTCCCATTGACCTTCAAGCACAAAGTATTCTTATCCGCAACAAACAGACGAACATAGAAGCTTCTCACTCATCCTCATACACATTTGGACTTGGGGGTGTAAAGAGATGGCTCCACTTTTCGAACTCCACAATGTCCACTAGCTCTTTTATCCCTGTATATTCAGCAATCTCAGGGTCAAAGACTCGACACAGCAACACTTTTTGAGTTTTGAGATTGACCTTTATTTCCAACTCTAATAGCTCTACCCATGCCTTTTTGGAGGAACTAGGTTTCTCGCTAGTACCCTTCCTCTTCTTGAGAGGCCTTTTCTCCACTTTTTGCTTCTCCACTTCCGTATCATCTTTACATGGTTCTTGTATTGGGAAAAATTATATTCATATATAAAGGTGATGTGTCAAGACACGTGGATTGGTTAAATGGTCAAAGAATTGCAATTAGCCAAGAGTCATAAGGTGCAACAGATACGAGCAAAGAAAGAGGAAGAGGCATGGGCAATCAGAAAAATAACTCGGCGCCCGTACCTATTTAAGTCATTTATATCTGGGAATCAGAAGGAATGAATCTGACAATAGAAAAGAGTATAGATACGGCATTTAATGGGCATTAAATGCTGAATACGTTAGAGAATATGTTTTAGATGTAATGATTGTGTAATGTGGCATTCAACGTCTTTAATTACTCATAATAGCCTCATTATGATTTGGGCAAAACGTATATCTCCAAAGGTCTCTATAAAAAAGAGATATATGATCAGTTATAAGGATAAAAAATACGATTGGAATAGATATTGATTTATCTTGTTTTTCTTGATTACCATCTTGCTATCCAAAATTACTTCTTTTTAATCATTTTCCTGATTATCAATAACCCGAATTCTTCTAAATTCTAGCTTTGACCTAAATTCTATTTTTTGGTTAAACAAATTGGTTCCGTTGTCGGGAATCTGATAATCTATTTTCTCTTTGCTTACTTGTTGCATCAACTATGTCGAACAACAATGACAATAATCAAGGACACCAAGAACATCAAACAAACCAACAACTTCAGGAAGATCCTCAGCACAATAATGTTTTGATTCCTTCCCCACGAGGCTCTCCACGACGGTCTCGTGAAGGCACTTCTGATGGATCTCATATCGATGGACAAGCTCAGTTCGAAAATGTTGAAACTATGGATGAGGCTTTGCAAAAACTTATTGCCTCACAAGTCAATAAAGCTCTTTAGACCTTTGTTAGCCAATTACCTGTTACACCCCCCACACCCACTCCAAATAACAATACTTTGGAGAACCATCATTCCAGGCTTGTTAATTCAGGTAGCGGAGGAATCCCCAGCGAATCACAGGAGGGAGAACCGGGTAATTTAGTTAATTCAGATTTGCAAAATTTAGTACTAACCTTGAAGAAACAACTCAAGGAGCAAAGTGATCGGATACAGCAAAAACATGGGGTACCACCCGTGATCAAAGGAGTGGATATGGATAAATATTCTCAACAGCCCTAGAAGCCAAGTGCTGCTCCCCTTCCAATCCCAAAGAAATTTAAAATGCCTGATATACCAAAATACGATGGAACAACAGACCCATGAGATCACGTGACTACATTCACAACAGGCGTAAAAGGAAACGATTTGACTAAGCAGGAGATCGAATCAGTAGTAGACAAGAAATTTGGTGAAACACTCACCAAAGGTGCACTAACTTGGTATTCTCTTTTACCCGAAAATTCTATAAATTCTTTTGTTGAGCTTGCAGATTCTTTCATCAAACCACACTCGGGAGCTCAAAAAGTCGATAGGATATTTTTAAAATCAAACAGGGGGACTCATAATTGCTTAGGGAATTTGTGGATAGATTCCAGCGTGAAAGAATGACACTGCCACGTGTACCAGATAACTGGGTAGCTATAGCTTTCACAAGCAATTTGAATGAGAAAAGTTTAGAAGCTACGAGACGACTCAAGGAAAGTCTTCGTGAATTCTCAGCTACAACGTGGAATGACGTTTATAACAGGTATAGCACAAAGCTAAGGATTGAAGAAGATATTATTTCACGAAATCAAAAAGAAGAAAAAGTAAGCTCGAGACGGGCGAAAAACGAAAAAAGGTCCGGTAAAAATAGGTATGATCCATACATGGGACTTGCGGGAAGAGACTCACGAACAAAACAAGACAATCCAAGGTACGATCACAGATCGAGGAATAGAGAGTCAAGCTCGAGATTCAGGAACAATCGAAACACTCATGAGCCACGAGATGATGATAAAAATTTGAAGGCAAGATTTGGCGGTTACAATTTCAATGTGACCACTTTCGAACTCGTGGATGTTTTGAAAAGCATGGGAGATAAGGTACGGTGTCCAAAGGAGATGAGGTCAAATCCAAACACACGAAACCCTAATCATTGGTGAGAATTTCATAATGATCATGGGCATAAAACAGTAGATTGCAGGTTTTTACAAGGTGAAGTTGATAATTTATTAAAACAAGGATAACTCACCGAGTTATTTAGCGAGAAAGGTAAACAGGCGTACATGAAGAACATGCAGGAGCCTCCAAAACCACCTTCTCCCAAAAGAATTGTCAACATTATAAGTGGGGGTGAAGATATCAATAACGTATCATACACTGTAGATAACAAAATTTCTAAAGTAGCAATTACCCAAGGGAAACGGGTGCGGCATGCTTTAGAGGAAGACAACATTACATTCAATGATGCAGATGCAGATGCAGATGGCGTGTTAACCCCTCATAACGATGCACTGGTAATATCTTTAATTGTATATGATACTAATGTGAAATGAGTTTTGATTGACCCAGGGAGTTCTGTAAACATTATTCTTTTGAGAGTATTACGTGAGATGCAAGCTCAAGATAAAGTAATACTAAAGGCGCATACTCTATCTGGGTTTGATAATTCCAGCGTCGTAACGAAAGGGGAGGTAATGCTCACCACATTCGATGAAGGAGTTGTCAAAGATACAAAATTCCAGGTAGTAGACATGGAGATGGCTTACAATATGATTCTTGGGAGACCATGGATCCACGAAATGGATATTGTTCCTTCAACCTTGCATCAAGTTATTAAATTTCCATCGCCATGGGGAATCTGTCAAATTCGTGGAGATCAACATACATCCAGGGCTATCAACTCTGTTACAGATACAAGCACGACAAGTGACGATAAATAAGAAATCACAGAAGGCAGTTGAGGATGTCACAACATAAACCTCAACTGAACAAGGGCAGATAGATGTGGATTCAAGGCCTGATTCCATTCAAGGACCAGAAGAAAATGAAAACATCAAAACAATGATAGAAGAGCTGGAGGCTGTGGTTTTGTTTATGCACTGGCCGGAGAGAAAAGTGTATATAGGAGCCAATCTCAGCCCGGATATGAAGCGTAAGATGATTGAATTTTTAAAAGCTAACGCAGATTGTTTTGCTTGGTCCCATTCTGATATGACAGGTATATCGCCGGAGGTAATGACTCACAAGTTAAATGAGGACCCCTCTCATCCACCTGTCAAACAAAAGAAAAGAAAGCAAGGCATTTTCAAAAATCAGGTGATAGAGGATGAGCAAAATTGTTAAAAATTGGTTCTATTCGTGAGGTAAAATATCCTAAATGTATAGATAACACTGTTGTAGTTCTAAAGAAGAATGGTAAGTGGCGGGTTTGTGTAGATTACACAGATCTTAATAAAGCTTGTCCTAAAGATTCTTTTCTATTGCCTCATATAGATCAATTAATTGACGCCACTGCAGGGCATGAACTGGTAAGTTTTTTTAGATGCATATTCAGGTTACAATCAAATCAAGATGGATCCAGCAGGCGAAGAAAAACCTTCATTTATAATAAACAGGGGAACTTACTGTTATAAAGTAATGCCTTTTGGTCTAAAAAATGCAGATGCAACGTATCAGAGACTGGTAACTAAAATGTTCCAAGAGCATATGGGAAAAACAATGGAGGTTTATATAGATGATATGCTTGTTAAAACTCAGCATTCTGGAGATCATATATCGCATTGGACTGAAACATTTAAAATTTTACGGAAATTTAATATGAAGTTAAATCCTGAAAAATGTGCATTTGGTGTTGCATCAGGTAAATTCTTAGGTTTTCTTGTTTCTAACCGTGGTATTGATGTGAATCCTGCACAGATTAAAGCCATTAAAGAAATCCCTGATATACTTTCGAACAAGAAAGAAGTTCAAAGATTAACAGGTAGAATTGCAGTTTTGGGAAGATTCATTTCTAAATCATCAGAGAATTGTTTTAAATTCTTCTCAGCCCTTAAGAAGCAGGATCATTTTGAATGGAATAAGAAATGTCAACATGCACTTAGGAATTTAAAAACATACTTATCAAATCCACCTTTGATGGCAACACCAAAGGCTGGGGAAAGACTACTCATATACATTGTTGTCTCAGATGTAGCGGTAAGTGTTGTATTAGTTCAAGAAGAACAAGGTAAACAATCCCCTATCTATTATGTTAGTAAATCTTTGTTAGATGTGGAAACGCGGTATCCTCAGTCAGAAAAACTTGCACTTGCATTAATCATGGCATCTAGAAAATTAAGACCTTACTTTCAATGTCATCCTATTGTTGTAGTAACTGCCTACCTTTTGCGTAATATATTGCATAAGCATGAATTATCAGGCAAGTTGGCCTTGTAGGCTATAGAGTTAAGTGAATATGAAATCACATAACAACCTAGAACTGCTATAAAATCACAAGTATTAGCCGATTTCGTGGCTAATTTTAGCCAGGGGATGCAATTAGAAGCAGAAAAAGAACTCTAAGTTTTAAATGGTGCTAACCCAGGAATTTGGACTTTATTCACTGATGGCTCATCTAACGTAAAAGGTGTAGATCTAGGGATTGTCTTGGTACCACCTACGGGTGAAACCATTAGACAAGCTGTTAAATGTCATTCCTTAACTAATAATGAAGCAGAGTATGAGGCTATAATTACAGGTCTAGAATTGGCAGGAGAACTTGGCATAAATCAGATTATAATCAAGAGTAATTCATAACTCGTGGTCAATAAAATGTTGGGAACTTATACAGCTAGGGAACCAAGGATGCAACAGTACTTAGAAAAAGTACGGGAATTAATAAAGCAATTTCAATCCTGGAAAGTTATACAAATACCAAGGGATGAAAATGTTGAAGCAGATGCCCTAGATAACCTCTCATCTGCAGCTGATGTAGCAAGTGATGCAAATGCCTCAGTTATACATTTATTTCATTCAGTTTTCGAACCTGATAAGAATGAGGTAAATTTTAATAATTTAACATGGGATTGGAGGAACGAGATTATTGCTTTTTTGCAGTATGGTATTGTCCCTAATGATAAGAAATAAGCTCATGCGCTACGAAAAGAGGCTGATCGGTACTGCTTAAAACAAGGTTATATATACCGAAAAATGTTCGGTGGTCCCCTAGCAAGATGTCTCGGACCTTCGCAAACAGAGTATGTAATGAGAGAAATACAAGAGAGGCATTGCAAGAATCACGCAGGAGGAAGATCACTGGTAAGAACTTTAATTAGGGCAAGTTATTACTGGCCTAAAATGGAAGAAGAAGCAGAAAGTTTCATGGCTAAATGTGATAAATGTCAAAGGTATGGTAACAATATGCATAGACCTGCAGGGTTATTATATCCGATCATTGCACCATGGCCATTCATAAAATGGGAAATGGATATAGTACGACCATTACCACAAGAAAAAGGACAGGTAAAGTTTTTGCTCGTACTTACTGATTATTTTACTAAATGGGTGGAGGCAGGAGCATTTAAACAGGTGCGAGAAAAGGAAGTCAAAGATTTTATATGGCGGAATATCATATGCCAATTCGGTGTACCAAAGGAAATCTTATGTGATAATGGCCCTCAATTTATTGGAGCTCAAATCACAGAGTTCTTTCAGAGTAGGCAAATTAAAAGGATTACGTCCACACCTTATCATCCGATGGGTAATGGGCAAGTAGAATCAACAAATAAGGTTATTATCAACAATTTAAAGAAGTGATTAGAGGAATCAAAAGGTAACTGGCCTGAAGTGTTACCTGGAGTTTTATGGGCATATCGCACAACTGCAAAAACGAGCACAGGAGAAACACTGTTTTCATTGGTTTACGGAATTGAAGCTTTAATTCCAGTTGATATAGGAGAACCAAGCACACGATTCACACAAGCGACACAAGAATCTAATGATGAGGAGATGCAAGTCAATTTAGATTTACTTGAAGTGAGAAGAGAAAATTCATTAATAAGAATGGCAGCACAAAAACAAGTCATAGAACGATATTACAACAGGAAAGCACACCTCAGATTCTTCAAAGTTGGGGATTTCGTGCTTAAAAAGATTTTTCAATCTGCAAAAGCAACCAACGCGGGTAAATTAAGTCCAACTTGGGAAGGACCCTATAGAGTTCGTAATATTACAGGAAAGGGAGCATATGAATTGAAGACAATGGATGGCAAAATACTACCTTCACATTGGAATGCTATTCATTTGAAGAGATATTACTTCTAAGAAATACCCACGGTCAGGTATCACCATTTTGCATTTAATTTTTTGAATTGTTAAAATTTTATTAATGATTTTAGATGATAGGCAAAAAGCTAGCACGTACTAAATGATGACTCACGACCTATAAGGCACACGGAATAACCTAAAATTTCTGGCCTAGGGTTACAATTATTCTAATAGAAATTCAAACAGGTTAAGCTGTCTTCATCTATAATCGTACCTCCGAGTTCCGTATGTTTTCACTACAAAAAAAGGGGTAAATTGCGGAGGTTTTTTTGCGGAGGGTATAAGCAACCTCCCCAATGTGCATCAATTTGTGGCACTTTCTTAACCCCCACAAAATTATGCAATTTAAGGGGATTATAAACCTCTATAATTCTAAAATAAATTGCGCCCTACATATTTCACATTCCCTCCTTTTATTTCCCCAAACCTTAAAACATCCGCCCACGCCGCCTCCCCCTTACTCTCTCTCTCCGCCTAACATAGAAACAACAGAAGAATAATTCCAAATTCTGTAGTGCCTTAGCGGGAACAGATTGATCGTGCCTTAGCTGGAACAGAAAGTTAGTCTCTTTTTTCTTTGAAAAACTAATTTTTCCTTCTTCATCTTTCCAAATTCTGTTCTTACCCAATTTTCCCAAACCCTAGTAATATGATTTTTCAAAAATAATTTATATACTGATTGCAATTTCTTCCTCATTGGTCATCTTTCATTTGCATGTTTCAGATCTCCCTAAATCTTCCTAAACACTTCCGCCTAATTAAAATCTCCCTAAATCTCCTTCCAGGTACTGCTGAATCATCATCCATCTTCAAAGTAGGTTCTGATTCTCATCGTGTATAGAAAGTAAGCTTATTTCTGAGATTTATTTCTTTTAATTATTTTCTCACTATATGGGTTGTTCTTCGGATTCTCTATTTCGCAATTTTATATATACTAGGACTATATTTTTGAATTCTCTGTTCTTCGGATTCTCTGTTTCTCACTTCTTTTGCTGGATAAAACCTCCTTCCCAAAGTGTTGTAGTGTTATTATTAATGTTAGGAATAACTTCAACTGCCTGTGATGTAATGTTAGTAGGGCTAGCTTGCTGCATGTTTGGCAGTGGTGTTCCCAATCCACTCAAACTCTGAAGTTAAACAGTGAAAAAACTGTTCAAAGAAATAATTTACCCTATATAACGGGTAAATTCAATGTGAAACCCTTAAAAATTGAACTCATAGAGTTTAGATCCTAGATTCGCCTCTATGTTCCATGTCCCATGGGTTATAAGAATGAGAGGGGTAAAATAATTAAGACGCGATCTAGAATCAATTAGTGCGCTTTAGGTAACAACTTAAAGATAGTAATGATGAGGGTAACAGAGATGATACACAAATTACCTAAATAGCCATTGCACTTTAGCTATAAAAGTCTTAGCCGACTTTACACGGGAGTTGATCCATTAGGCTTAAAATATTTTCGCTTCTTCCATACACACAATTTGCCAAAAATGAGCAAGCTCTTACGTTATTGATGCTCGATCCAGCCCTGCTCCAACATCCTCTTCCGGAAAGGTTCTATATATATATATATATCTTGACTTTCCCTACTTGAAATTTATGTAAATTTTTAATGTATTAAAGAAAAGAAGAAAATTTGAGATGTACTTTTATGAATTTAATCTGTTGGAAAATAAATTTTATTGGTAAATGGATTTGTAATGTTGGGATGCTTCTTAAAATCTTTTGAAGGAAAGATGTGGATATAACTCGAATATGCATTTAAATTGCTTATAGATTCCTTCACTGTTACAACAGAACACTATTTTTTAGTGTAAATTTGAAATGAAACTGATCACTGATACTACTAGAAATTCTGCAAAAACTGACCAACTTTGGTTGGTAAAAAAACCGGCCAAAATATTTTAATTTTTAACTGCTAAGATGGAAAAGCAGATACAATATTCTAATGCTTCACTCTACTGTTAAGGAATTGCACCAGAGTTTCTATATATAAACATCTACCTTCTTGCGCATGGTTGGGAAAGCAGATACAATGTTCCATTTATTGGCCTTTTCTTGTTTTAAATAATTTTGTTGTTCACTATTTTTTATTGTTATAGGATCAGTCTGCAAATAAACATAGAGTAAGGTTCCAATAAATTTGAATTCACACCTCATAAAGCTAGCACATTAAAAAGGAAATATTTTCTATCATGATTTTTTATTCTCATAACTCGAATTTGAGACCTCTAATTAAGATGGATTAATCATATATGTCCCAGTATAATCCTCAATAGCAATAGAATAAGCTCACAATTTTCCCACGAATGATGTATCGTGATTGTGAAAGAAATAACCTGAAGAGAAAGACTAAATGCACTCGCGATACAAGACTAAATGACAACACCTAGCAACAAGCTTCTTTCTCTCACCTTTTTGTACATAGCATCCAACAGTGTTACTACAAATTACCCTAGGATGCACAACTTCCTTCTCATACAAGCAAAATACTTTTGTTCAATTGTGTATCATAGGATGAGTGTTGTCACCTATCACACTATCTTGGAGGCCAAGGCCTATGTCCTCCTCGGTGTAATTATCATTTTTGGTATATACATACAGAGTGGAGTCACGCCTTAATCCATCATGATGATGGAACTATAAAATTAAAAAAAAATGCACTCGCGAGTGATAAGCGCATACAATTTTATTGATAATCTCATGAATGATCATGTAATTAACTCAAAAGGCTTAGACATAGAAGAGATTTCTGTTTTCTTGTTTTATATTCTTAGTTCCTTTGGATATTTGGACAAATTTAATGACACTGAATTTGTATGTAGTGATATGATATTATGCAAAAATAGCAGCTAATAAGAGAAGCTAAATATATTTAATGCCAGAAGGAAAAAAAAAGTTCCATTTGTAGCAATAACTGTAGGAGGCTTGGAGAAGATATGAGCCAATGCAATTGTTGGTCTCTGAAAGTAATACTTCCTTAAGTTCAACAGTTAAATTCTGCATGTTGTATTGCCTAAATAAATGGCTAAAATATGGAATGTTTTCTCTTGTACACTTCATGTTGTATTGCCTAAATAAATGGCTAAAATATGGAATGTTTTCTCTTGTACACTTCATTTATGCACCCTATTTAACCTTACGTTGCCTCGCTGGTCGCTGCGTATACTATTTCACTAAAAGAATTCGCCACAGCCTAACTAAAGATCTTATAAACATGATATCTAATCTATTAATATAAAACGTCCAGCAATAGCAGATATCAATAGTACAAGGTAATGAGATATTTATCATACTAAAACTAATGAATAGTAACAAGTAGGACAAGAGGCTAAGATATAAACTTCAATCTTTCTTGGTCAACATCCTGTTCAATTTTTAAGGCGAATCTAGAATCTAGCATTTTTCTCCTCTTTTTTGTTTTCATCTTTGGCCACTAATTGGCTATTGTTTTTTATTCTTTCTCCCATTATCAACCTGTTTTACATTCTAAGAAAACAGATAGTTAATCTCAATTCAAAATTCATCAGGAGAAAAGAAAACAAATTTTGATCAATATAGAAGAATTGTATTACCTTAGAATGAGCAGAACTCATTGAGGAAGACCCTTCTCTGGATTTTCTTTTCTTATCCATAGGAATAAAATTAGGCTTATTCCCACTTTCTATTTTATCAGTAACAGAGGAAGAATCCATATCCAAGCTAACACTGCTGCTACTGTTGTTGGTGACAGAATTAAAACTTAATTAATGTATATGAATAAACCTTAATTAAAAATAATTAATATAAATCACTAGGCATCCTTAACGCTAAAAATTCACTACTATACTATTTCAGATGCTCGCAGAAACAGAAAGCCAGAAAGAGTATACTGAGAACCTTTTTGAGTAGTGTTTATGATTATAGATGGCTTTTGTTTTATGTATTTATGGCTTCAATGTTACTATTCTGTGTTCTAATAATAGAGATACGATATTTTCTCTTTATATTTTGAAAGGTTCATCAGCTGCACTTGAAACTTAATACTTTTCTATGGATAAATCTTGGATTAAAAAGCCAAGAAACACCACGGAATATTTATTTGGTTTAAATCAGTTTTTAGATTTTGCATTTGCTAATGCCGTTGTTGGAGATAGAATAAAGTGTCCTTGTCCTAAATATGGATTCGCAAAATGGCAGACTAGAGATGTAGAGCTTGATCATTTGATTTGAAAACCATTTCCTGAAAATTATGTCACTTGGAGTATTCATGGTGAAAGAAATATACTACCTACTTCTATAAATAATGTGGTTATACAAGATACATTACCTCCTGAAAATTCAGTAGAATTATTGATCAATGAAGCATTTGGGGGCCTAAGGCACGATGGTGTTGATTTGGGTCCGTCAGAAGTAGGGAGTGGTGAAGAAAGGTTAAATGATGAGCCTGCTTTAAATGATAAAGACTTTTTCAAGTTGCTTAGAGATGGAAGTCAAGAATTGTATGAAGGGTCCAAGTACTCAAAACTAGAATTTTTATTAAAATTGTATCACATAAAATGTTTGTCTAGGCTGAGTGACAAGGGAATGACCATGATACTAGATTTGTTGAGGGACGCATTTACATTTGCACGGATCCCTCATTCTTTTTATGAGGCCAAGAAAACTATCAACAAGCTTTGTCTTGATTATATCAAGATAGATGCATGTCCAAATGATTGTATGTTATTTTGGGGGAATGATGCTAATGAGGAAACATCTAAGTATTGTCACACTTCTAGGTGGAAGCCTAACAAGCAGATAAATGAAGATCTTGTGCCTGCTACAGGCAAGAAGAAAACCAAGAAGAAAACTAAGAAGCCTGCAAAGATTTTGCGTTACTTTCCATTAAAACCAAGGTTGCAGATATTGTTCATGTGCTCTAAAATAGCAAAATATATGAGATGGCATGTTGAGGATAGTAACAAAGATGGAATCATGAGGCATCCTAGAAATGGTGAGGCATGGAAGAGGTTTGATACAATTTTTCCTGAATTTGCCTTTGATCCTCGGAATATTCGGCTTGGCCTAGCTAGTGATGGCTTCAATCCTTTTGGCACGATGAATACTAATTATAGCATTTGGCCAGTCATTTTAGTTCCATACAACCTTCCTCCTTGGTTGTGTATGAAACAACCCAATTTTATTCTCTCAATGATCATTCCTGGTCCACGTACAGCGGAAAATAACATAGATGTTTTCCTACAACCCCTTATTAAGGAGTTGAATGAGTTGTGGAGTGAAGGTGTTGAAAATTTTGATTCATCAAAGAAAGAGATGTTTAGGTTGCGAGCTGCTCTTATGTGGACAATTAGTGACTTTCCTGGACTCGATATCTTATCTGGTTGGAACTCACATACTGGTTTAGCATGTCCTACTTGTAATTTTGATGCAGAACCTTGTCGGCTTCACCATAGTAGAAAGTGGTGCTTTATTGGTCATCGTAGATTTTTAGCAAGAAATCATAAATTTAGATTGATGAGACATCGCTTTGATTGAAATGTGGAAGAAAGAAACCCACCGAGAAAGTTATCCGGATCTGATATTTTGCAACAAGTGAAAGATATTGATGTTACATTTGGAAAACCGGCTGAGTTGAGTGAGAGAAGAAAAAGAGCTAGACAAAGAAATATTGGGCAAGGTGCAGCACAACAATGGAGAAAAAAAGGCATATTCTTTAATCTTCCATATTGGGAGTTCAACTCGTTGCGCCACAATTTAGACGTCATGCACATTGAAAAGAATGTGTTTGACAATATTGTATATTCTTTGCTCAATGATAAAGACAAGTCAAAAGATAATATTAAGGCGCGGAAAGATTTGCAAGATATGGGTATAAGGCGTGATCTTTTGCCCGATGAGAATGATGAGTGTCGGCTTGCTGTGTTTACCATTCCAAAGGAAAAGAAAGTGGCTTTTCTCTCAACTTTAAAAAATATTTCAGTGCCGGATGGTTACTCGAGTAATATTTCTGGTTGTATTGATCCGGACCAAAGGAGAATCGTTGGATTAAAGAGTCATGATTGTCACATTATTAAGGAGCAATTGTTACCAATAGCAATTCGTAATGTGCTGCCAAAGGAGATTGTTGCAGACTTAGTAGAGCTTTCCTATTTTTTCAGAGAACTTTGTCTTAAAAGTTTGAGTTTTACGGATCTAGAAAAGCTACAAGATCGCATTGTGCTCACACTTTGCCACATGGAGATATTATTCCCACCATCGTTCTTTACTATAATGGTCCATTTAACTATCCATCTAGTAGATGAAGCAATACAAGGTGGTCCGGTACATTACAGGTGGATGTATTTTGTTGAAAGGTAAAACTTTTCTTATCCAAAATTTTGATGTACGTAATATTAATTCAAGTTAAGTGCTTATTATAAACATGTTTCATTTTATGTTATAGATTGTTAGGTCATTTTAAGTCTCTCGTAGGGAATAAGGCTCAACCAGAAGGTTCCATAGCTAAAGGTTACATTGTTGAAGAAGCTCTAACTTTTTGTTCTCGTTACTTTGAGGGGATTGAGTCAAGGCTTAATAGGCCTAGACGTGTGAATGATGAACCAAATCTTAATGAGGCTTCTGAAATGTCCTCTATCTTCCCTCCGCAAGGTAAACCAGTTGGAGGCTCCTCAACATTCCCCTTGACTCAATTGGTGAAGAGGCAAGCTCATCGATATGTATTATTTAATTGTGCGGCAGTGAAGCCATTTATTGAGTAAGTAAATAAAATTGATATGAATATTGGCAAAAGTTTAGAATTAAAATAATTAAAATTGATATAGTTAGCTTATATGAAGTGAGTTTAGGGATTACATAAGAAAGAGCACAAGAGGACGGAGA
>MU702978.1:48577-87762 GCA_026770625.1 Nicotiana glauca | reverse complement strand
TAGGGTTTTTCATGGAGTTTTTGGTATTTTGGAAGAAGAAGAAGAATAGTAACAGTGGCCCTTCTCCTAAAAAACCTGAGCTTTTCTCTGTGTATTCCCCCTCATTTCTAAGTATTCTATCCGTGAATTCCTCCCTAAAATGAGCAACATGTGTCTCCCCGTTATCTTGTATGATGTGTAATGTGTGGCGGGTTTGAATTGTTATGGGCTAGGTCCGAAAATTAGGCCTATAAATGGGTCGTTTGAACCCAAATGTTGTTCTTTGCCTGGAACCGAGAATAAAAACACGATATTATTTAATTAATCCTACGTAAACAAAATAACTATAAAAAATAAGACCGAAAATTAAAACAAAACTATGTTTTTATAATTTTCGTTTTTTATATAAAGATAAAAATATAAAGTACTATTTTTATTTTTTTTAAAGATTAAAATGACTACAAAACATTAATGAAACCATATTTTTTTTGTATTTTTGAAATTATACAAAGATAAAAATAAGGTACTATTTTTGTATTTTTCAAGTTTATGAGACATACATAAACTAAAATTTATATATCTTTTTTTTTGTAATTTTTCATTTTGTGATGAAATAAAGTAAAAGAGTCAAAATTAGCTAAAATAGCTACATTAAGGCTAAATTAAATATTTACGCTAAAAATATGAAAAATCTCGGGGAGGGTCAAAAATCACACGTCTACACTTGGTCATGATGCATATTTGGGTACCTGGATGGAAAGAATGCCTAGAATTATGGGCTTTTAATATGATCTTCCCTCTTTAAGTCCATCTATGTTTGGGACACACAATCTGTCCTAGTACCTCAAAGTACCATCATCTCCCCCTTATTCAAAAGCCATCGTCTTATACTTGTGAATCTCCTCTTTCAACTGCAAGATGTAGGGCTCATCAAATTGTTTCTCCTTCTCAACGGCTACTAAGGTGGAACAAGTCCTGTTCTAGACAACAACTCCGTCATCTTTAGAGTTCGAAGTTGAACTCCTATCTTGGCTGGTGAACTTCTTTTACCGGAGTTCTCTTATCTACCTCAACCATGAGTTATACTTCCCACACTTTATCTTCTTAAGAACATCCTGAAAACACTTATAGAATTATTGTGAGCTAAGTCTTTAACCAGTACTCCAAAGACTAGAGTCTCGTGCAATGGTACTATGCTCGTGATACATAACTGGGCATGATTTTATAGCTTTTTGTGATCACTTTATCATCAATAACTAAACCCGGTGATCATTCTACTCACTTTGTTTTTTCTTACACACGCTAGACATAATCCGTGTGGTAATTATACAATTGCCCCTCATTACCGAACTGATTTTCTTTTTCATATCTCATGCTACTATTCGATTTTTAGATCTCCAACTGGACTTACTGAAAATTTTCACATCACCCCTTAGACCAAAGTTATTATACTTGTGGATCCTTCTCTTTTTGCTGGGATATAAATAACTTTCCTTATTCTCTGCAATTCTCTACACTCTACGTCAATGACGACTCTTCTTCTAACTTACTTCTGAGAAATCTTTCTTACTAGGAAAAACTAGATTATTCACTTAACGGAAAGCTAGTGTATTCACAATTATCATATACAATCTTAATAATTTAACTGTGCTCACACTGTCAATCCTGGAGAGACCACATTACAATAATTCCTAAAGGCTATTTTTCTATAGTTTGTGCTCTCACTACTAGCTAATATGTTTTTCCCTCTGCTACAGTACTTTGAGTTTAACTTAAACTCTTTGGGTTCTAACACACGTTCGGTATTTCAAATTGTCTACCACTCATTAGAGTTAACCTGGCTAAGTGAATCAAATTGTACTTCTACTAGCTCTGCTGAAAGTGCTAATTCACTGTATCAACTCAAAACTTACTTACTATTCTTTTACTAACCACCTGCTACCATCATGTTTTCTTAATCTGCTTTGAATAACTAAAGTGAAGCATAAGGTTATTCTAACTTCCCTCACCATCCGGCCCTGTTCTACGGTTGCATACTATCCCTCTCTTTTTTTTTTCCTAAACTATGTGCATAGATCACACTTAGGGAAAGTTCATCTGTCTTAAACAAAATTAGAGTATCTAACCCCAAACTTTCTATATAATACAAAATCATTTTTTGGCTATAAACATCTGGAGTAAGCACTTAGCCACATAATCTAAGGGGGAATCGTATTATCGTTTATGACACAGTAATATCCACTACTTATACGAATTCACTAACATTGTATTCTAGTTCTGATTTGAATAAATCTAAACAACTTAAAATCGTCCCTAAAATTCACTACTGGATGCTCTTGGTTCTCATTGCATACATCATATCTCCTAGTAATTTGAATGAATTGTACGAAATCACATCTTTAGTAATAACAATTGTTTCTGACCCCTAGGTATTTTACCCTTAGGCTCATTTCTATCCAAAACTGTAGTGACCAATGTTAGGGTCTGACATATGAAGTATCATCATACAACTTGTGGCTCCATTTCCAAAAATTAATTAAATTTGTTCTAGGATGTAAAACACATATGAATACACTATCATGCACAAACTTATCTTGAAAGTATACCATCATCTGATAAATCACTCATGCGTCCTCCGGTGAATCTTGGTCTTAATTCGGACCTAAAATATGCGAAGATTGCACTATGATCACTGTTACTTACATTTTCTTTGAGAACCCATATACATCACTGTATACTCACAAGTCACCAAAAATTTTGATAAACTGAAAATTGGATATCTGGTAACTGAATAACAAATATTTAGCTTACTGAATAACCATAAACCTGCTAACTGAAAGACTGTATAACTGGTAACTGAGATAAACTAATAACCACAAAACATGATAACTGCTTTTGTACTTTTTGCTAAGGTCATGCTCGAATTTGTACTACTATCCATTGCATCCCACTTTAACATCCTCTCAAGTCTCAAACTTACCAACCTATACTCCATGATTATGCCCCAATGGGTAGTTATCCTCTCTAGGACTTTAGGTTTCTCCTGCACGTCGCTTGGGCGTCCAATATGTTTGGAATACATTAGGAAGAGAAGGTTAACTATTGATCTAAGCTCCACGGCACGATCTAGAGTAGAAAGAAGTGAAACAATCTTGAATGTCTTGGTAGTTAACTGTTTATATGATTGGACGGCACACACATATAAAGGAAACACCACTAGACACGACTCCATAGACTCCCTAGGACACTTGAACCTAGTGCCCTGATACCAAGCTTTGTCACGCCCCGAACTTGGGCCTGGACGTAACACGACACTCGGCGCCTGACTACATGTGACCGAACGAACCAACTGGCTGACTGAATCAACATGTGGTATCATAACATACAACATGCGGAAGATAAACTAACACATGTTGAAATACTGAAAATATGGATGATATAAATCAAAATGCGGAAATACTAATACAATTCTGAAACATATTTGTTGCCAACATAGCTTAATATGAAAATTGTGTGACTCTGTCTAACTACTACTCTAGTTTATGAAGCCTCTAATGAAGTACTGAAAACACTAACTGTCTGGAAATACTGAAGACTGTAGTAATGATAATTCCCCGAAAGAACTGGGGATCACCAAATAGCTGGTACGTGAATCCTAGCGCTCTGAATCATCAACCTGTAAATCATTACCTGTATCATAAGATGCAGGCCCCGGGCAAAAGGAACGTCAATACATTTGAATTGCACTGGTATGCAAAGCAACTGAAAGAAAGAATTATATATGCTGAAACTGAAATTGAGAATCGATAATTGATACTGAAATGAAAACTATTGAAACAGAAATTGAAATGATAACTGATAGCTTATAACTGATAATTTAAATGATAACTGAACCGATAACTAATAATTGATAACTAAAATGATAACTGATAACTGAACTGATAACGGATAATTGAAGTGATAACCGGTAACTGAAATGATAACTGGTAACTGAAATGATAACTGATAACTAAACTGAACAAAGGAAGTAAGGATATGAATACTCCCTTTTCTAAATGATGAACAACCTATTTATCTAAATATTAAATTGTGGCCTCAGGCCCAATATATATGTGCACAAACTGTGGCCCCAGCCCCAGGCCCAAGTATACGTAAACATAACTGCGACTTCAGGTCCAAAATGCATAAAGCATAAATTGAAGTGTGACGACCCGACCCGTCATCTCATATGTTATTGCTCTGTTTTCCCTATTTCATGCTTCCTCATGTTTTGTTATCGGTAAGTGGTGTGCTAGAATTGATTTGGATTGGTTTTGATAAGAAATGAGACACTTAGTCTCTTTAAGGAAAGCTTAAGTTGGAAAAGTCAACTGAAAGTTGACTATTGAGGTAGAGGGCTCGGATGTGATTTTCTGTGATTCGGTTAGCTTCGGGGGATGATTTGTGACTTAGGATCTTTATCGGAATTGATTTTGGAGGTCCGGTGTAGAATTAGGCTTGAATTGGCGAAGTTAGTATTTTGGCAAATTCCGGTTGAAAGGTGAGATTTTGATTCGAGGGTCGGAATGGAATTCCGAGAGTTGCAGTAGCTCTGTTAGGTGATTTTGGATATATTTGTAAAGTTTTAGGTCATTCGGACATCGTTTGGTCGGATTTTTGATCGAATGTGTATTTCAGAAGTTTTGAAGAAACTTAGGCTTGAATCCGATGTAATTTGATGGTTTTAGTGTTGTTGGATGTGTTTTTATGATTGGAACAAATTTGAATAACGTTATAGGATGTAATGTTATTTTTTTGTTGAGGTCCCGGGGGCCTCGGGGTGATTCCGGATGGCCATCGCGATGAATTTTTGGAGTTGTGAAAGTCCTGGTTTGCTGGTATCTGGTATTTTCGCTTCTGCGGAAATAGGACCGCAGATGTGGTTCCGCAGAAGCGGATGCTTGGACCGCAGAAGCGGTTGCGCTTTTGCGAAAAATAGACCGCAGAAGCGGTCCTGGGCGAAATAAGGGAATCTGTAGAAGCGGACGTTTATCCGCAGAAGCGAGGACAACATATGCGGTAGGGGACCACAGAAGCGGTCGTAGTCCTTTAGTGAGGATCTGCATAAGCGGAAGAAAAGTGGCAAATGTGAAAGTGACTGGGCAGAAGCATTTAAGTCCATCTCCGCGAAATTTTGATAGAGTCACATATTTTCCTTCGGACTTGGAGATTTTTTGGGCGATTTTGAAGAGGGTTTCAAGAGCTTTGATCAGGTATGAACTCTTGGACTTAAAACATGATTTTATTGAAGAATCATCCTTGAAATTCATGAAAATATAGCCAAATTGTAAGAAATTAGGGCTTGAAATTGAAATTCTAAATTTGGGATTTGAGGGGCCATTTGTGGTCCGATTTGGGTGTTCTTGGTATGTACGGACTCGTGAAGAGATAAGGAATCCGGTGAGTTTTGTAATTTTTTGAGAAGTGGGCCCAGGGCTCGGGTTTGCTAGTTTCGAGATTTCTGCTATTTCTCGATTGTTCTCGATTGGGTATTGTCTTTTTAGCATATTGTGATGTATTCGCTTTGATTTTGGTTAGATTCGGCGTGCGTGGAGGCCGGTTCGATTGTCAAAGGCATCGCGAGTTAGAGATTTCACCGGTTCGAGGTGAGTAATACTTGTAAATAATATCTTGAGGGTTTGAAACCCCGGATTTGCACATCATAGTGTTGTATCAAGGTGACTTGCACACCGGATAGCGAGCGTGGGGTAGAGCACCATTGGGGATTGTGACTTGGTCTGTCCCGATTGATGAAATAACTACGTATTTGGATGAAACTAATTGTTATCATCATAATTTGGACTGATTTCCATGTTTGGGCTTCATGCCAATTATGTAAATCCTTCAAGGATTGATATTACTGTTTTTGCATTATTTGTGCATACTATTTGATCTCGATCTACGGTTTTAATGTTGTTTTTCAAATACGGCCATTTTTCATAATTTGAAAACTTAAATGATATCTTACTAACGTTTTGAACTGAGGACTGTTATTTGAATATTGCGCTAGTGGCTTATGTGCATTTCTGGATTGAGCATGGATTGGGCTACGCACTGTAGCAGTGTTATATGTGCATTCCTGGACTGAGGATGGATCAGGGTGCGTGCCGCAGCGGTGTGATATTGATATTGCGCTTGGGCTGTAGGAGCCCCTCCAGAGTCTGAACCCCCACAGTGAGCGCAGATACCCAAATGGATCATGCTGCGCGTCGCAGTGGTCATGTGCATTGCATTTGAATTCATACATTGATTCATGTTTGTACTACGTGGCATGACATTCAGCACTCTCATTTCACTAGCATCCATGCTACTTCGTGCATTGCTTACCAGATACCCTGGTGTTATTTGTTGGTGGAGTGTTGTGCCTGAGGGGCTGATTTATATGCTGACTTGCACTATCTGATATCGCATTCATATGCTTGACTGTTGGAAAAGGATATTTTCAAAAGAGGTTTTTAACTGAACCAGATATTTCTAAAGGATTTTCACGGTTTTACTATTTTCTCAAAGGGTTGTACTGCCCTATATAGCATGATGGAGTGCTTTACGTGTTTTCTTGCCGCTCAGTTATTATTTACTCTTATTACTCACTGAGTTGGAGTACTCACTTTACTCCCTGCACCTCGTGTGCAGTTGAAGGTATTGTTCACTCGGTAGCGGGTTATAAGCGGATTGAAGGTATTGCTATTGTAGCTGAGCAAGGTGACCGCCAGCGTTCGCAGCAGCAGACTCTGTCCTTTTATTCAAGAATTTTACTTTGTATATCATTATTGGCCATGTAGTTGTGTTCAGTATTCTTTAGATGCTCGTGACTTGTGACACCCCGATCGGGTTGTGTTCGGTGGTAAATGTCAGTTATTAATGCCATTAAGTCGTATTATTCATTCATTTATGTTTATTAACTGTTAAATGAGGAATTGTTGTTCTGTTGGCTGGCCTTGTCTTCACGAGAGGCACCATCACGACCGAGTTTGGGAATTGGGTCGTGACAAGTTGGTATCAGAGCCTAGGTTACTAGGTCTCACGAGTCATGAGCAGGTTTAGTAGAGTCTCGCGGATCAGTACGGAGACATCTGTATTTATCCTCGAGAGGCTGCAGAACCTTTAGGAAAACTTCCCATTCTTGGAATTCTTATCGTGCATACTTGATTCATCTTGAGATATAGCTCTTGAAATTCATTCCTCAGATCTGCATGCGCACATGAGCGCTCAGTATTATATGTGCCTTGATGGTTTGTGATTTCCCCGATCGAGGGGCGAGATGTGATCTTCGTGAGTATGTTGGGCTAGTCTGGAGGACTTGAGGCCAATCTTTGCCTATGGCTTGAGCACTGAGGTGCTGTTTATGGGAGCAAGTGTTCTGAACTTATATGTTTGATATTGTCCCTATTAGCTGGAATGGCGGTTGCATATCCATGTGATGAGTATGTTAGTGCTGCGAGATGTATCTATGTGACTTGGTAGTGACGAAGAAGTCTGCTGGAAAATGGATGAACTGTTAAGTGTTCGATTCCTATCGTGATTGATCTGTAGCCCGAATTATGGGCGTGTGAAGAATACTTTTGTGTATCCTAGTTGGGAAGTGAAGTACATTACGTATGGCGATATGAGTTCAAACTCATGAAGACTAAATGACTGTGTAACGTATATGATGGTGGAAGGTATGCTGAAGTACTAAATTGAGGCGAAGCAGGTGAGTTATCTCCTGCAGAGTGTTCTTGAGTGGTATGATCCTTATGTGTATGTTAGTAGATCTCATGTGTAATTGAAGGGTATGTGTTAAAATCTGAGAATTCGGGTCGCTTAAGAGAGTGGACTCAACTAAGGTGGGAAGGAATGCGAGGTTTGTAGAGGATTTCAGTACTAGAGGATAGGTGTTTTCACAAACTCGTAGATGATTTGTGTTTAATCTCACTATGATATTGTGGCATCATTAGAGTAAAAGTATTATGGGTTATTGAGTGTGTCCTGATATATATGGCTTCGAGCCAACTTGGGGAGGTTGATGTTGATTAGCTGATTGCACGGTTATGTGCTATGTTGGTTCCTTTTCGAGTTATGCTAGCGGACCAGTTTTGGTTATGGAAATTGAGCCGAGGATAGAATGAGTGGGGCAAAATTTTGACAAAGGCTATATGGTGATTCGGAGATGTGTGAAAATAATAGGATGTCTTGAGCTGTCATTGATAAAGAATGCTCGGTGTATGGAGAAGGAAGATGTTTGGTCGTATTGGAATGAGATCATATCCTGCAGCGTCAGAGTGCTAATAAGGCACGAGTGGTTCTGTTCATTGAGTCAAGTAAATTACACTTCGAATATGAAGTAATGACTCTCGAGAATGGTTTTATTGTGTTCAAAATCCTACATGTAACAATCGGGTGTCTCAAGGTTGTGTATGTGGTCAGGGACTGTGTTTTCATTAAAAAAAATCAAAATCAAGACTTGTGGTATTTCATGTTAATTATGGGATTCTATGTATCAGTATCTGGAAAGGAATGGTGGCGGATTCAGATTCGCAGGAAGTTCTTTAAGTAAAGTATTCTGGAACGTGGTATTTTGGGAAAGCATTGAGAGAGTATTTAGTGGCTTATGGGTCTTAGACAGTATGGTCTTATGTTTGAGTCTCATGTGGTAGGCCTGGATTGAGGCATCATGATGCTACAGCAAGGAAGAATATCAAGTTGATGATGAATCAGAAAGGAAATTAGATAGATGGAATAGGTTGATAGTAGACTGAGTCGGTATGGTAAGGGTATGATTAATTCTTCGTATGTGTTCGAGGTAATAAGCTTTTACTGGTATTATGCAGAAAGGCTCTTGAGTTCTGACAGCTTGGTTCGGGTAGAAGGATTCAGTCCTGCCAGTTTAGCTTGTGCAATGGAATTGAGGGAGAGTTCTTGATGAGTTTTACCGTGGTTTAGAGATGTATATATTTTCTATGGGTAAGTGAAGCATGGATTATGTAATTATTCTTCTCCTAGATAGGATTGACGAAAGGTCTTGGCTAGATGAGTTACAGTCCAGTTCTGAAAAGAAGTTCATAAAATTCTTAGGCAGCGGGTAGCCTCAAGTAATCAAGGAAATGGTACTGCTAATTGGAAGTGATTTGATGAGAGTATATGTCTCGAAACAAGGGTAATGTGATTAAGTTGATGGTACTTCGGTAGTGTTGCGGCATTTTCTTGATAGATCGACTGTTGATATCTGAGTTTGTTTGGTGGCACAAGAAGAATTTTAGAATATCTTTTGTGGAATGATTGGGTACTCGAGGTGTAATATGTATTTATACTGCAAAATGTGGGATCAGGTATAGTAATTTGTGTGCTATGTGGAACTGGAGACTGAGAGTTCCCATGTTCAGGCCATGTAGTGGTTGTGGATAGTGTGTATTGGTTCCGTTAGTGGCTATTGGGGGTTTGGAAGCCCGAATAGATCTTTCTTTGCTCGGTATATTAGATTCTGGATATGATATTGGGGTGTAGAATGGTTGTACTCCAAAGACCAGCAGACAGCTGGGAGAGATTGCTTTCCTTAATTGGGCCTTCGTGGATGATGTCAGTATAAAGGTTTCTACCATTGATTCAGTTCCGATATTAAGGGACTTTTAGGATGTGTTCTTGTGGTCGGGCATGTCGTCGAGTGAGATTGTGGATTTCAGTATTGATTTGGTGTCGGGCACATTATGGTACGGCTCCAGCATGAGTTATAGTAGTGGAAGGAGCAGCATCAGGCTTCTTGGAAATGAGTTTGTTAGTAAGCTGATTGGATACGTGTTTAGCTTGAGTTGGCTTGGATGGCCCCAAATTGTATTGATGAAGGATAGGTCGATTCGATCATTATTGAACCTGCTAGTGATCTGGGAGATCTATGAGTTGCTTTTCTATGCTGTGAGGCGTTATGATTTTCGGACTGTGGGCACGTATAGTGCGGTGCTATCGAGATTCATAGTGGAAGTTGAGGGGGGGAACCTCAGTTGTGTTTGAGTTTTGTAGCGTACACCGCTATATGTAGATACCATTATGCACTTAGTATGCTTACGACCGATACTCGGTATTTTGTTATAATGAGGAAATTTGGCTCGATGTGCATCTCCCTATGTGAGATATTGTCTGGATTGGGTGGCACGCCGCCACGGGTATGTTATCTGGATCGGGTTGCATGCCGCAACAGTGTGATGTTGAGAATAGTTTTCCATATGTTACTTTGTATGCCTTGCTTCCTAGTTTCTGAGGAAAGTATGTATTGGGTGTTGCTCGATGGATGGCGCATCGGTTGTGTCCCTTCAGGATTGAATGGTGTATATTACTTGCTTCACCGTGGGTGTGATGGATTGCTTGGTTTCAGACATCAAGTTGTGTGTGTCTATCTATTTTGAGCAAGGTGACTTGAGGTGCTTCATGTGTAACAGTGTTTAGATAGGATCGCACGTTGTGGCAAGGCCACGTGAAGTTGTGACCTTTCTAGGAGGATTCAGGTACTCTATTTCTATGATGTGAGACGGGGTCGCAGCTTTTTGTTGTAACGGTACTGTTGAGCTTGGCGTACAGCTCTTTCGTTTGAGTCATTCGTCATGATTTTAGTATGTTCAGTTCGTTTCTTAATGGTGCGCGTATTATGCAAGTTGTGGCTTAGGCCTGTGTTGAGGTGTCATATCACCAGAGTGGTGCATTGGATTTGAGGTGATCGTTGGAGTCATTAATGAATACGAGTAGATTTGATGTCAGCTTGTGAGAAGGATAATATCGAAGTTTGGCCGCCGTGGTATTAGTCTAATGGGAAGTGGCCTCATGAATGGTTGATCTGAAAAATGGTTACGGCCTATCGCGTGTTTTATTTATTGTTGGCAGTATATATGGGAGTGTTGGAATAAGATTTTAGCTAATAAGAGGTTTCTGGCGGTATTGGGTTGTTGTGGACAACTGCTGCGAATAGAGGTTATCGTTTCAAGTGTTTGGATTGTGTGGTATATTATACGATTTCACCTGAGGTTGCAGGTATGGGTTGTTACAGCTGGTTCAGGCTTATTTTGAGTATAGATGTGAAGTTCTGATCTGGTGTACGATTTCGAAGAGTGCAATGTGGTTCCACGGTTGATAGTTTAGATGGACTGTGAAATTTCAGTTATATTGTGCTATCAGACCTGTATGGGATAGAGTGACGTAGGATCACCCCGGGTATATGCTTGGTAAGGTCATTTAACAGTTGGTTGGATTCTAGGACAACTCTGGGTACGCTCGAGGACGAGCGTTTGTTTAAGTTGGGGAGGATGTGACGACCCGGCCCGTTGTCTCATGTGTTATTGCTCCGTTTCCCCTATTTCATGCTTCCTCATGTTTCGTTATCGGTAGGTGGTGTGCTAGAATTGATTTGGATTGGTTTTGATAAGAAATGAGACACTTAGTCTCTTTAAGGAAAGCTTAAGTTGGAAAAGTTAACCGAAAGTTGACTATTGAGGTAGAGGGCTCGGATGTGATTTCCAGTAATTCGGTTAGCTTCGGGGGATGATTTTTGACTTAGGAGCGTGATCGAAATTGATTTTGGAGGTCCGGTGTAGAATTAGGCTTGAATTGGCGAAGTTAGTATTTTGGCGAATTCCGGTTGATAGGTGAGATTTTGATCAGAGGGTCAGAATGGAATTACGAGAGTTGCAATAGCTCCGTTATGTGATTTTGGATATGTCTGTAAAGTTTCAGGTCATTCGGACATCGTTTGGTCGGGTTTTTGATCGAATGCACATTTCGAAAGTTTTGAAGAAACTTAGGCTTGAATCCGATGTAATTTGATGGTTTTAGTGTTGTTGGATGTGTTTTTATGATCGGAACAAGTTTGAATAACGTTATAGGATGTATTGGTATTTTTGGTTGAGGTCCCGGGGGCCTCAGGGTGATTCCGGATGGCCATTGCGATGAATTTTTGGAGTTGTGAAAGTCCTGGTTTGTTGGTATCTGGTATTTTCACTTCTGTGGAAATAGGACCGCAGATGCGGTTCCGCAGAAGCGAAGCAAAAGTCAAAGGTGCAAAAATGGGCCTGGAGGCAGGTTCCGCGTAAGCGGACGCTTGGACCGCAGAAGCGGTTGCGCTTTTGCGAAAAATAGACCGCAGAAGCGGTCCTGGGTGAAATGAGGGAATTCGCAGAAGCGGACGTTTATCCACAGAAGCGAGGACCGCATATGCGATGGGGGACCGCATATGCGATGGCGGACCGCAGAAGCAATCGTATTCCTTTAGTGAGGATCCGCAGAAGCGGAAGAAAAGTCGCAAAAGCGAAAGTGACTGAGCAGAAGCATTTAAGTCCATCTCCGCGAAATTTTAATAGAGTCACATATTTTCCTTCGGACTTGGAGCGTTTTTGGGAAATTTTGAATAGGATTTCAAGGGCCTTGATCAGGTATGAACTCTTGGACTTAAAACATGATTTTATTGAAGAATCATCCTTGAAATTCATAAAAATATAGCCAAATTGTAAGAAATCAGGGCTTGAAATTGAAATTCTAAATTTGGGATTTGAGGGGCCATTTTTGGTCCGATTTGGGTGTTCTTGGTATGTACGGACTCGTGAAGAGACGAGGAATCCGGTAATGTGAGTTTTGTAATTTTTCGAGAAGTGAGCCCGGGGCTCGGGTTTTGCTAGTTTCGAGATTTCTGCTATTTCTCGATTGTTTTCGATTGGGTATTGTCCCTTTAGCATATTGTGATGTATTCGCTCTGATTTTGGTTAGATTCGACGTGCGTGGAGGCCGGTTCGAGGGAAAAAGGCATCGCGAGCTAGAGATTTCACCGATTCGAGGTGAGTAATATTTGTAAATGATATCCTGAGGGTTTGAAACCCCGAATTTGCACATCATAGTGTTGTATCAAGGTGACTTGCACGCCGGATAACGAGCGTAGGGTAGAGCACCATTGGGGATTGTGACTTGGTCCGTCCCGATTGATGAAATTACTACGTATTTGGCTGAAACTACTTGTTATCATCATATTTTGGATTGATTGCCATGTTTGGGCTTCGTGCCAATTATGTGAATCCTTATGGGATTGATATCACTGTTTTCACATTATTTGTGCATACTATTTGATCTCGGTCTAGGGTTTTAATGTTGTTTTGCAAATACGGCCATTTTTCATGATTTGAAAACTTAAATGATATCTTACTAACATTTTGAACTGAGGACTGTTATTTGAATATTGCCCTAGTGGCTTATGTGCATTTCTGGATTGAGCGTAGATCGAGTTGCGCACCGCAGCAGTGTTATATGTGCATTACTGGACTGAGGATGGATCGGGCCGTGCGCCGCAGCGATGTGATATTGATATTGCGCTTGGGCTGTAGGAGCCCCTCCGGAGTCTGAACCCCCACAGTGAGCACGGGTACCCAAATGGATCGGGCTGCACGCCGCAGCGGTCATGTGCATTGCATTTGCATTCATGCATTGATTCCTGTTTGTACTACGTGGCATGACATTCAGCACTCTCATTTCACTAGCATTCATGCTACTTTGTGCATTGCTTACCAGATACCCTGGTGTTATTTGTTGGTGGAGTGTTGTGCCCGTGGGATTGACTTATGTGCTGACTTGCACTATCTGATATCGCATTCATATGCTTGACTGTTGGAAAAAGGATATTTTCAAAAGAGGTTTTTAACTGAACCAGATATTTCTAAAGGATTTTCACGATTTTACTGTTTTCTCAAAGGGTTGTACTGCCCTATATAGCATGATGGAGTGCTTTACGTGCTTTCTTACCGCTCAGTTATTATTTACTCTTATTACTCACTGAGTTGGAGTACTCACTTTACTCCATGCACCTCGCGTGCAGTTGCATGTATTGTTCACCGGGTAGCGGGTTATTAGCGGATTGAAAGTATTGCTATTGTAGCAGCGTTCGCGGCACCGGACTTTGTCCTTTGATTCCAGAATTTTACTTTGTATATTATTATTGGCCCTGTAGTTGTGTTCAGTTTTCTTTAGATGCTCGTGACTTGTGACACCCCGGCCGGTTGTGTTTGGTGGTAAATGTCAGTTATTAATGCCATTAAGTCGTATTATTGATTCATTTATGCTTATTAACTATTAAATGAGGTATTGTTGTTCTGTTGGCTGGCCTTGTCTTCATGAGAGGTGCCATCACGGCCGGGTTTGGGAATTGGGTCGTGACATGCGGCCTCAGGCCCAAAGATGCATAGAGTATAAACTGTGGCCTCAGGCCCAAAGATGCATAAAGCATAAATTGCGGCCTCAGGCCTAAAGATTCATAAAGCATAAATTGCGGCCTCAGGCCAAAAGATGCATAGAGCATAAACTGCGGCCACAGGACCAAAGATGCATAAAGCATAAACTGCGGCTTCGGGCCCAAATACAGGTGTTCAACATTCAGGAACTAAGAATTAAACTGCAATACATGATAATGAAATACTGAATTACATTGAGTTACATGATACTGGAATACTGGATCACACCGAATTACATAATACTGGAATACTGGATCACACTAAGTTACATAATACTGGAATACTGGATCACACTGAGTAATATAATACTGGAATACTGAATGGGACTAGACTGAGACATGTATTCTTGACTGATTATGAACACTGAAACTTCAACTATTTTTGGCATACTGAGTAATCTATACTAAGACTCGGGGGAATCAAACCTAGATTTATATTTAATACGCACTGAGCTCACAACATTTAGAATGAAAGTGGTGAACGAGTTATGAAGCTAGAGAATAAAAATTCTGCAACTATTCAAGGAACTAGGCTAAACTATATTTCTGAGGCAATTAATAACGTCGTAAAAGAAACGTAGTGTAGGGAGAATCATTAACATTCCCAACTATAGAGAGTTAGCCTCACATACCTTAACTTCCTGCTCTTGAGCATAATACAACATTCGCCAATCCTTTAAACTTTAATCTATATCAATACAAGTCAAAGGAATTCCAAATTAGCAACAATAGTCATGTTTTGGTCACTTAAGTATTTTATCAAACACTAGGTGGCATAAAGCTTCATAACCCTTATTAATGGTGTCTCTACACCTAATAACCCTTTCTTTTGATCCTAGATAAATTTTAAAGTCTCAAATGATTATAATCAACATTATTCTTTATCACCGATAAGGTAATCAACACCCATAACCAATAATAACCAATCAACAACCCAAACCTATCACCGTTCATGCTTTTCTATCAAACCCATCAACTCATATCTCATGAACTAGAGTCTATAATCATAATTCAATGATAGAATCAATTAGAGGGTGAAGATATTACCTTTTTGACATCCAATCTTCTTGAATTCGAGTCCTAGGGTTTCTTCTCTCAATCGAATATCTAATGATATGGAGGATTTACTCATGTTAATAAGATGTTGGAAAATTAAAAGTAACTTAGAATCACATTAGAACTTACCTTGGGTGGTGGAGGGACCCTTGAGGAGTTAAGTTTTTTAGAGCTTTACTTTTCTAGAGCAAGTTTTTATATTTTGGGGCTGTGGGGAACGAAATAGGGCTAAATAAATGACTTCCCAGGTTGGCCACCGCGTCCCAGTTGGCGCAACCGCGGTCCCGACCGCGGTAAATCGCTGAGACACTGCGTCACCACCGCGGTCGCGGTGAAAACGCAGCATGACCGCGGTAGATACACACCATTTTGTAAAACAAGCATAATGTTTTGTACAGAGCTCCGTTTGGGCTCCACAATATATCGTTGGAAATATATTTCAAAGGCCTACAACTTTCATGATTTGAGTTTTCCTAAATTCCTTACTTATTTTCACTAAACCCTGCTGCAAGACAGACCTTCTGCAAACTTAGTCGATTTTGTTGAATCTTATGCACCTCACTTTCCATCTTGATTTTGAAACAACTATTTTCACCCATAATTATCCCGATAGAACTTCACATGTCCAAAATATAACCTTACTACTCCTTTAACTCATTCATACGTAATCTAAATGTGCGGGGTGTTACATTACCAACTTATGGCTTTTGGCTATTAGCTTAAAAGCTACTTTTTATAAGCCAATCCAAACACCCTCCAGCTTATGACTTATGGTTGATTTTAGCTTATAAGCACTTTGAGTGTTTATCAAACACGTAGATAAGCCAAAGGGTGTTTAAAATACAGTTTGATCAATTTATAAGCTTAGCCAAACACCTCTATGTCAGCTTGGTTTTCTTTTTTCTTTTTTGAGTAGTATTATTTTATCTGTTTTGACGTTATGATATTTTATTCTTTAATAATAGGTTTTGCCATTACTGCGTTCAAAATTGTGTACTTGGTTATTTATTAGCTTGTTCTTGATCAATTTGATTAACAGGGATATATACGGTTAAAATCGGGCTTGTCTAATTTCGTATGGCTGATCGGAACCGGGGTGGCAGACCAAGGTTCGGCCTCGCGTTGTATCGAACCATGGCATGGAGATGGATTGATGATCGATCAAGATTCAAGATCGAGACCAGTCATGATCGAGACCGAAGCAGGATCAAGATTGAAGGAAACCTGCTAAGTCGAATAACAGAAAGCTGATATATCTGTGATCGGGCAAGGATCGTGGCGGAAATCTCGGCACATATCAAGTCAAGACCGGTTATTTTGGTCAATCATGGGATTTCCTTCTGTATTTAGAATTGTACCATAAGTAGAATTCATCTACTATATAAAGGGGGTTCTAATCATTTTGTAATCATCATATTCACGCGTAATAAAGCAATACATTACATTTTCTGTCTTAAGGTATGTTGTTCAGTTCATACTTTTTATTAGCATACTCTGTTGATTTGAGGGAGATCTAGCTCGAAGGCCATAACCGCTCATTATATTTGTTTTTGCTTTATTTTACGGTTAATTTCTAACACTAATTTTTATATTTCTCAGTTTATGCCAAGTGAAATCACATATCCTTAAAATCACTTAGAAGTTTAATTGTTATCCAATTTTGAGGGTAAACAAGGGAGATCTCAACTATGAGACTTTTGCAATAGACCCTTGTGGCTCGAGATTATCTGTTGAACAAGTGCAAGAAATCAGTTGTTTTCTACCTCAAAAGACAAGCAAATTCGACGTGCCCCATTTGTTTAGATAGTCTCTTTGAAGCAGAATTGTGCAGAAGTTTTCCAGCTTGTAACCATTTGTTCCATGCTCAATGTCTTGATCTTTGGTTAGCCAAAGACCAACTTGTCCAACATGTCGAACACCATTTAGGCTATAGTTTTCATTCTTATAGTAAGGAACTATATCTTCAACATTCATATATTGTTACTCATTTACTTGTAGGATTGTAGCATAAATTATCCTTTTTAGGCTGAGTTCCAGCCTTTTATTATTACTGCAATGGCCTGTTTCATGATGTTAATACATTCTTTTCTACTACTCCAATTACTTTATATAGCTGATTGTTTCAATCATTTTCAGTTTTCTGATTCATATAGTCAATGACACATCGAACAGATAGGATGGATAGTTATTGGGATTAAAAGGCACAAATACATTAGGCCTGGTGCATAAAGGCGTTTACAATGACAACTATTATAACATTCACCAGCATGAACAGACGCAAATCCAGAATATCGAGCAGGAAGATTCGAAAATGAGTGCAATACTTATGTATATGTTTTGACTTTTTTTCCTTCATATGTATACATAGTTCCAGCTTAAAGCAATCAGTTCAGTTAAACTCAAAGAACCTGCTCTAGAACCGCCAACGGGCATGAGAGTTAAACAATAACAACTGCATAACATACATAATTACATAATCTTCTCCAGCAAATGTTGGAATTGGATTTGCTAATTCAAATGCCACATTAGGATTATTAATAGACCTCAACAACCTCAGGTGTGGCATGTAGCTCAATGACTAACTGTGCTATGTTATCACCAATTTTTACCTCAAAATCAACATCAGAATGGTTGAATAGTATCACAAAAACAGGATTCTTGTCTAAATCAACCACTCCACCTCCAACATCAATGGAATGATGCCAAGACACACTTGATCTCGCAGCTATGTATGAAACAAAAACATAATTGTTAAAAGACAGATCTAGCCAATGTAATTTGTAACCAAAATGTTCTCAGATAAGATGTTGCAACCTACCAATACGACCATAAGTTCCTGAAGCTAAATCTATGCTTAAGTCTGTGGGAATCATAGCCTTTCCTCGCGCTGGCACCGTAATGTCCCTTGCACTACGAATAAATTAACGATCGTGAGTAGAAAAAATATTTGATCGATGATTATCAAAGAATTCTTCAATAGTCTGACTATTTGCTGGAGGATTATTAAACAAAGGAGGATCCAGTATTTGAACTTTATGGTTTACGACTCAAAATTAAGCCATTTCCTTATGGTTTTCCTATAAAACAGAGAAGAAGGCAGACTGACTGATATTTAATACCAAAGAAGATCCTTCCTGAAACATACTACAATAAATATTTTACTACTACAATAGATGCCCGAGAGCATTGAATAAATATTTCAAACAAGAGAAGAGAGTGCATCCACAGTGGCCCAACCTAAGTTGTTTGGACTCGGGTGCGGGTGTCCGATATGGGTGCGGATCTAGAAGTCGGATCTTTCATAATCTATGAATCCATATACGGATACGGGTGGAGTGATTCAGCTAAAAATTATAATTCAAATATCTAAAAATAGAGTTTTAAGAATATATCTAAATTATGAAACATTACGTGAAAATTTTATTATGTATTTTTAGAAGGAACATTACGTGAAAATATGGATCAAGAGGAGAATCCGAGAAGGAGATAAAACGAAAAGGACTAACATAGAAATTTCTATACACAAAGTATTTCATTTTCTTCAATTTCACAGTAACTTTTGTTTTGATTTCAAAAATCATTGTATCTGACCCAAATTTATCCGTCCGTTTTGGCTAAAGTACCCAAAATCAGTTGACCAGGTCTGATCCGGTACGGATCCCACACTCACACCAACACCCATGCTGTATCGACACGGGTGCGTCACCGAAAGTGAAGAGTACGAACAACTTAGGACCCAACTGGCTAAATACTACAACTGTTATTATACTTAGTCTGGATATAGATCAGCTATACTAGTCAAGAAATTACTAATACATTGTTGCAAATTTACCTGAAAATATCATAACCTGCAGAATGAGTGAACATTCGTTTGGGTAAAGTGGCCTTATCTGATAATCTTCTCACATTCAAGAATGGTATATGACTCTTAATAAATTCAGAAAGATCAGCTGCATTTTGGACTGCAAATTTTGTGATCTTTTCCTCTGCCATCAGTAAATTAGATTACAAAATCAGAACTGTTGCTGCTGGAAGAAGACTTAGTAGATGGGTCAATTTAAACTATTCTCTGGTCAGCTCTTTCTAAATAAAAAAAATTAAAAGAACTACCACTGTTATTCTAGCCGGCAGAAGGATAAAGGCGGAGCCAGAATTTTAATTTTTTGGGGTCTGGATTTTAGCACGACAAGTTCAAGTACTAGTAACTGGATTCTAAATTTAATATTTATACATATTTAATAAAAAAATTTAATACAAATATCTTATTTAAGCAAAAAATATTGGATTCGGACGAACTGTGTACACGGGCTAATCGAATGATTGCTGTAGTAGTTGAACGATTGTCATTTTCTGGATCATTATGTGGGGGCCTTTGAAGTTGAGTCACGATTAAATTCGTTTTCCTTAAAAGTCATTTTTAATTGTATTTCAGTCCTTGATTTAATCATTTTTTATACTATCATCTCTTTAGTCCATGGCGGATTGCGACCACAAATGTAGCATTTTAGTAACGTGACTATTACTAGACTATAATTTTGAGAGCAAACATAGGACAGTAGAAGAAGAAATGCGGTACTATTCAGGGACGGAGCTAGCTTATTGTGTGCGTTTTCGATGGAATTTAGTTATTTTGCTTAAATATTATATTTATATTAAAACTGTTAGTACTCAGCGTTCGAAATCAGAAAATTTAAAAAAAAGAAACAAATATTAGTTCAATAAATAAAATATTGTTATAAATAGAATTTTATTTATGGTGAATGTCCATATTTAGAGAGATTCTAGGGTTTATTACTTGGTGGTTAAGTCAACATCTCCCTATAAATAGAGGGTTCTATTCCATTGTAATGGATCCCATATCAATAAGAATTCTCTTCTCTCTACTTTTCTCTGCAATACTCTTCTTTGTCTTTTATTATTTTATAACACGTTATCAGCACGAGACTCTAACCAATTGAGTAGAAGCTTTGGGATTGAGCACAATGATTATCAATTGTTCCATGAATTTCTTTCATGATTAAATTTTGGATTTAAGGTAAGTATTTTACTTTATTTTTCTCTTTTAAATTCTTGAAATTCTATAATTTGATTTTATATACAAGCAAAGACAATAAAGCTTGATTATAACTCTAATGGAGTTTGTAAGAAATTATAACCACCTGAAGTGGTAAAAATTTTATGTCTCGCCATGATCAAATTCATGTATGATTGTGGGCCAAGAATTGAAAACACGTCCCATTGAATTTGCTCCATTTTCATTCCCTTAAGAGAATGTGATAGCAGTATGTGATATGTCTGAAAGAAGACAAAATTATTACTATGAATGTATCAATGAATATGAATGTGGTTAGACGAAATTATAATCGTCATCATTGTGATAATGAGAATAATAAGGATTCTCAAAATAATCCTTCATTCTGTGAGAGTAATATTTGTCATCGATTTGACATGAGATAATATAAAGCACATACAGATGATTATGGTCTATTTATGATATGAATGTGAAAATATTTGATTTATAAATACATATTTATTCTTCAAAGAATATGAACGTGCTAGTGGTAGTGAATATACCACACTCACCTCTAGAAGGAGGTTTGAGATGATATAAGAAATCAATGTCATTATTATGGCATGAATAGTCATCGGTCACGTACCTATTGTACGCCAAAATATTTTGGCATTGTGATTATTAAAAGACAACAGTAATGCAAGAAATAGATCTTGCATATAATTTTGACCATAACCATAATGGTATAACTTCCTCTTTAAAAGAGATATTCACCATATGGATGTTGATGAATATGTGGCCAGTCCGGTGCAATAAGCTCCCGCTATGTGCGGGGTCCGGGGAAGGGCCGGATCACAAGGGTCTATAGTATGCAGCCTTACCCTGCATTTTTGCAAGAGGCTATTTCCACGGCTCGAATCCGTGACCTCCAGGTCACATGGCAGCAACTTTACCAATTACGTCAATGCTCCCCTTCTTGATGAATATGTGGTAGTACCAAATTAATTAAGAGCTCCGGAAGAGCCAATTATTACTACTTTGGAGAAACACAATTGATTATCAATATGGTATTGTGTTGTAGTAAGTCTCAAAGAAACTTATTCAGTTTCCAAAGTATACGCGAAAGCGGTTGATTATATTGAGACTATAAATAAAGGAAAGATTTAATATGTATGTGAAAAGCTACATGCTTTATTCTCCAATTTGTACTACACAAGTAGATGTTTTGATATAAAAACTCATATCATAATAAACTTGGAGTTTATTCACAATTGCACACGTCATGGTGTAAACCTGAAATTTATCAATATTGATATTTATTCAGTCGGCATAATTGGTTTAGCCATATCAATTTAAGTATGATGTGCAAAAATAAAAGAGAATTCACATGGGTAAATATTAAAGAACTATAAAATTCTTTACGAATTCGCTTATGTTGCTTGTTCTCATTATTTAATATACCAACTAAAATTGGGATTGAATCCCATGAATGCTGGAAATATCAAAGGTGAATATGGGTCCATTCACCTGCCATGTATACCACATAAGATGCATCTATGAAATGGTTACATGTGCGATTGTTATTAACTCGCAACATGGTATTTTGCGAGGTAACTTGCTCAATAATGTAGAGCATAATTTCCAGATTGTCTATTCAAGAAGTTCATCTTGATAAGTTGGTTTACATCACAGCTGGTTTAGCAAAATGATTTATTGAGTGCCTCCACTTAATAGCTAAACAATTGCTTATGAGAACAAAGTTTTGTATATCACTTTGATATACGTTATATACGAAAGTATATTATTTTCTCCCCTCACAAGTGGTTCATAGTCAGGAACCAAATAATTCCATCTCTATGTTATGTCATTATGAAAATACATTGAAATTGATATAAAATCTTTGTCGACGTCAACCTTCAAGAAGCTAGTGCACAAGATTGGGATGTAAAGGCTCAAAGATGTGATTGATGCTCTCATTGGGGGGAGTTAATACGCGTTGTACTCTTTTTTCCCTACAAGTTTTTGTCCCACTGGGTTTTCCTTGCAAGGTTTTTAACGAGGCAACCAAAAGGCGTATTGTAGATATGTGTACTCTTTTTTCTTCTCTAAAATTTTTTTCCCACTGGATTTTATTTTAGTTAAGGTTTTAACGAGGCACATTATCTGTTGAATAGACATTCAGGGGGAGTATTATAAATAGAATTCTATTTATGGTGAATGTCCATATTTAGAGAGATTCTAGAGTTTCTTACTTGGTGGCTAAGTCAACCTCTCCCTACAAATAGAGGGTTCTATTCCATTGTAATAGATCACATATCAATAAGAATTCTTTTCTCTCTATTTTTCTCTGCAATACTCTTCTTTTATTATTTTATAACAAACATAAAATAATTTAGAGCCCACAAGTTCCTTGTGTGTGCTTAAGGAATTTAATCCCTTCATTGTTGCCCAATGTTTTGGATTAATTCCTCCCAGAATAGAACGGAATAATTATTTTGTGATAGCGGTATTACAAATCACAGAATTTTAGTAAACTCAATAAAACGGAGCAAATCACACTTAACACTCATGTTTATTTGAAAAATAATGCAACAATGTAAAAAAAAGTGAGAAGTTTTCAAATTTTCCATATCTAAAAAATGAGGTCAAGCCTCTAAATTTATAGACAAAGATAAGGTGAATAGAAGAGTTACAATTTAAGAGGTGCCTCTTCTATTTTCCATTCACATCCTATAGATAAAAACCCAACAATCCGTCACTTGAATGGAGAATGGCTATATGATGAAAAATGCATACAACGTGTGATTCGCAAGTAAGGATTAATCATATATGGATAAGTAGGTTTCCTTTGAACTTTCCGTAGTAAGCTTATGTGGATATACTCGGCCAATCGGTAGATTTGATATCTTTGTATCGTCGAGCTTTGGTGTATAAAAACAACCATAAGTCACACCATCAATATTTAACCGTCTTTGGTTCTCATTGTTGTGTTCGTTTCAGCCATGAGCACCACTTGATTCATAAATGCATAGAAAACTGGCCTTACTGAATTCTCCTTGAAGCGTCTTATACTTCAAACTTACACAGGTTATTCTTAAACGTGTAATCTCGTAGATACACTATTTGATATACCCTGTATCAAACTTAAAAATCATTCAAAATCCTTAATGTTTTATCCTTGGTACTGAATATTTTCTCATTATGAGAATTGACCAAAATTTTATTTGATAATGTTGAACCGTCGCTAATGACTTTGTTTGATCTCCTTGAACCTAGATATTAGGATCTCCAGTCTTCTAAGTAGAGTTACCGCCACAGTGACTTGTCCTCGGCCATAGTCCATTTCCTCTTATGATCTTTTAATACCACTCTAGTTAGGCCTTTTATTAGCGGATCCGACACATTATCCTTTGACTTTATATAGACAATTGTGATAATTCCACTAGAGAGTAGTTATCTAACGACCGTATGTGACGAGATTTTTCGTTATACATAATGCTACCAGCCCTTCCTATTGTCATTTGATTGTCGCAATGCATGAATATAGGTGCCAAAGGTCTAGGCCAAAATGGAATTTCTTCCGAGAATTTCATAGCTATTCAACTTCTTCAACGGCCTTGTTTAAAGCTATAAACCCCGACTCCATTGTAGAGTGGTGATGCATATTTGTTTGGACGACTTCCAAGACACTACTCCTCTACCAATAGTAAAAATATATTCACTTGTGAATTTTATTTCTGTTGATCCGGTGATCCAATTTGTATTATTATATCCCTCAATAACTGTGGGATAATTATTATAATGCAATACATATTCTTGGGTATATTTCAAATATCTCAATGTCATGATAGTTCAATGCAAACTTTCATATGTCGTAGACTAACACGTCTCGACTTTCTATTGCATATCTAATTATTGACTATATTTAGTATAACAACATTATATTAGAACAACAGTCAAAACGGTTGATCTCAATTGTGTCTACAACTTTTTAATATATAATATATTTTGCAATCACTCCGCCTTTTACTAGCAGTATGCTATTTATTCATATTCCACAAATAGAATACATGTTTATACGATATGCAAATTATAACACCTTCGTTCATAAAGCAAATTCAACTTGCTATAATTTTTTATCATTTTCATCGTCTGGTTCACCATATTATAGACCAACTTATTAATATATCCGTTCATGAACGGTCATGTTCATACAAAAATGTACAGACATATCTTTCCATGAAAATTCACAACCTTTCAGGTGACTCCATTTCATAAATGTTCAATAAAGAATACATCCTTTCCACAAAGACACGTGAACTACTTCGAATTGGTAGTTTCATCAACTAGTCATCACTAAGGTTGAACAAGTAATGAATTTACTAACTACCATATCTGTCACGACCCATTTTCCCTAATAGGTCATAATGGCGTCTGACACCATTGTCAGGCCAGCCAACGCGGAAATACGATTAAGTTCTCATTTTATTTTTACCAAAAATAAGTATAATAGATTCTCAAATTAAAGTTAAAGCCAGTAGCGATCAATAATGTATCAAAATGATTTTACAACCCCAAAATAAATGTCTACTAATTTGTGTGTCAGAACCTGGTGTCACAAGCTACGGACAACTAGTAGAATATACACAAAAGAATAATACACTATCCTACTGTCTGAATCAGGATAGACAGAAACAAAAATACAAAGAAAGACTTCTTCGGCTGCGGATCGACATGAAAGGGAAGCAGCTCTCTGTAGAAGTCTCAAGTGTGCTCACTGACACGCACCAGAATGATGTCCAGATCCACTTGCCTCAAATCCTGTATATTTAAGTACAGAAGCGTAGCATGAGTACATAAACAACATGTACCCAGTAAGTATCCCGCCTAATCTCGAAGAAGTAGAGACGAGAGGTCGACTTGATACTTACTAAGGTCAAGATAATATAATAATAATGTGAGATATACAACATGGAGTATTTCCAATAATAGCAAGTTTAAATGAAAAGTCATATTCATGTTCTTAACCATAATTAAATTACCGTTTTCCTTTTTTACATACTTAACACGTAATCATGTCATGTCTAAACTTAAGCATATATATCATGCACAATCATGCCGAGGTCGACGGTCTGCTCCAACAGAAAATAAATTGTGCACTGCCGAGGGTCGAATGGCCCGAACCATAGATGCATCTATTCTCACTGAGGCGATCGGCCCGATCCACAATTATCCAGAAAATATCAAGAATGCACACAAAGGCTCATTTATATACGAGGAAACTTCTACATAGGTTCAACAAGTTCATATGTTCACTTTGCGTTTTCTCAAGTCTCTAGAGAGTCACAATTTATCATATTGACAAATTTAAATAAAAGGTATCTCCAAATTAGTCATGATGTGGGTCCTAAACTACCCAAACAAATAACATTATAGTAGCTACGCACGGACTCTCGTCACCTAGTACGTACCTAGCCCCCGTATTTAGCAGAAATTTCTTATTTATAATTCCTATGGGGACAATTCCCTCTTACAAGGTTAGAAAGGAGACTCACCTCGCCTCAAAGCGCACTTTCAAATCTCAAAAACAAGCCCACGCCCTCAAGTCGGAGCTGAACGATCACAAACTAGTTAAAGGAAGTAAGAACTAATCAATATAAGTTTACAAGATCGAATTCTAGCTATTTAAGCCATTTCCCAACCCTTTTTCACAAGTTTCCTAAATTTCGACCCCGGGCCCACGCGCCCGGATTTTGAGATTTTTCGAAGGAAGTTGTTCTCTATCACCTAAGGATCACAAATATATGATTTCTAGTTCATTACATGACAATTACATGATTAAATCTTAGTTTTATTAAAACCCTAGGTCTAGCTCTAACCCTTGATTTTTACTTAGTTTTTAGTGTTTAATCTACCTAATTTACATGTATTTGAACTAATCACTTACCTTGCAATGTTATGTTGAAACCCTCTCTTTGGAAGCACCCAAATCGCCTAAGTGTGGAGTGAAAAGTGATAAAATGGTGTTTGAGTTCGTATTAAATGAAGTTTCTGCCCCCAGCTATTTCCGCTTCTGCGGTTGTTGGCCGCTTCTGTGGCTTTGGGCAACAGGGAGCTGGAACACTTCTGCGGTCCCTGGGCTGCTTCTACAGTTTCCTTGGGCCTGGTCCCTTTCCACTTCTGCGAGATTTCGATTGCATCTGCGGTCCAAGAACCGCAGATGCGGTTATGACAGAAGCAGCAACCTTCAGTCTTTTCTTCAACTTTTAACTTCACTCGAGCCTCGATCATTTGACGCTCAGGGCTCCCGTGCCCTGCCCGACCATACCGACAAGTCTAAAATCACGAGGCAGACCTACTCGATCCCTCGGATCGCTCAAAACAATGTTAAATTTAGGAATCACGTCCTAAAACCAAATGAATCAATCTATTGAACTCCAAGTTCTTAATTTCCTTCTAACAGGTCAAAATGCCCTTAAACTACTCGGATTGACACCAAATTTTACGGGTAAGTCTTAACTGATATTTCGGACTTGTACCAAGTTTCAGAACCAAAATCCGAGCCCGATACCTGGGAAATCAATTTGTACTTAGTTTCTTTAAATCTTTAAAACTTAAGTTTAACAATTTCACATAAAAATTCATTACTCGGGCTAGGGACCTCGAAATTCGATTCCGGACATACGCCCAGGTCCCATATTTTCCCACAGACCCTCCAAGACCGTCAAATCACGAATCTGGGTCTGTTTCCCAAGAAAGTTGACCGAAGTCAAACTTGACTTTTTTAGAAAATCTTAAAGAAGCAAATGGACATATTCTTACTCAAAACTCTTCCAACTTCCGAACCAACCATCCTCGCAAGTCATAATTTAGCTAAAGCAAGTGCGGGAAGTTTTATTTAAGGGAACGGGGTTCTAAAATGCAAAACGACCAGTCGAGTCATTACATTCTCCACCTTTTAAACAAACGTTCGTCCTCGAATGGACATAGAAAAGTACCTGGACTGCTGAATAAGTGGGGATATCTGCTCCGCATGTCCTCCTCGGACTCCCAGGTCGCCTCCTCAACCGGTTGGCCCCTCCACTAGACCCTCACCGTAGAAATCCTCTTGGACCTCAACTGGAGATCATATCTATCAATAATGGCAATTGGCTCCTCCTCGTAGCCCAAACTCTCATCTAACTGAATGGTACTGAAGTCCAACACATGCGATAGGTCGGTATGATACTTCCGAAGCATCGATACATGAAAAACTGGATGAAATCCCGATAAACTGGGAGGTAAAGCAAGCTCATAGGCAACCTCTCCAACTCGCCTCAACAACTCAAAGAGACCAATAAACCTTGGGCTTAGCTTACCCTTCTTCCTGAACCTCATAATGCCCTTCATTGGCGAGACTTTCGAGAGAACCTTCTCGCCAATCATGAATGATACATCACGCTCCTTCTGATCCGCATAACTCTTCTACTTGGACTGAGCTGTGTGGAGTCTCTCCTGAATCAACTTTACCTTATCCAAGGCATCCTGTACCAAATCTGTACCAAGTAACTTAGCCTCACCAAGCTCAAACCACCCGATAGGAGAACGACAATGCCGACCATATAGAGCCTCATACGAGGCCATCTCTATGCTGGACTGATAGCTGTTGTTGTACGCAAACTTCGCTAAAGGCAAAAACTGATCCCACTTCCCTACAAGTCAATCACACATGCTCTAAGAATATCCTCTAAAATCTGAACTGTCCGCTCCGACTGCCCGTCGATCTGAGGATGAAATGTTGTGCTAAGCTCTACACGGGTCCCCAACTCACTCTCAACAGCTCTCCAGAAATAGGAAGTGAACTGAGGGCCTCTATCTGATATGATGGAAACTGGCACGCCGTGCAAACTAACTATCTCCCGAATATAAATCTGAGCATATCTCTCTGCTGTGTAAGTAGTCGCCACTAGAATGAAGTGGGCCGACTTGGTCAACCTGTCCACAATGACCCATATTGAATCAACCTTCCGTAAAGTTCGCGGCAACCCAACTAGTGATGCGCTCCCACTTCCACTTCGGGATAGGCATCTGCTGAAGTACGCCACCTGGCCTCTGATGCTCATATTTGACCTGCTGACAATTCAAACATCTAGCTACATACTCCACGATGTCCTTCTTCATCCCTCACCACCAGAAATGCTGCCTCAAGTCACGATACATCTTTGTGGCACCCGGATAAATGGAGTACCTCGAACTGTGGGCCTCTTCTAGAATCCTCTCTCTCAAGCCATCAACATTAGGAACATATAGATGTCCTTGAAGACGTAATACCCCATCCTCGCTAATCAAAACCTTCTTGGCATCTCCCTAAAGTACCGTCTCTCTAAGAACCTCCAAATGTGGATCATCGAACTGCTGGGCCTTAATCTGCCCCAACAACGAAGACTGAGCAACCACACATGCTAGAACTCAGCTGGGCTCTGAAATGTCCAACCTCATAAGTCTGTTAGGCAAGGACTGAATGTCCAAGGCTAGTGGTCTCTCCTCTGCTGGAATAAATGCTAGGCTACCCATACTCTCCGCCTTTCTGCTCAAGGCATCTTCGACCATATTCACCTTACCCGGGTGATAAAGAATGGTAATGTCATAATCCTTTAGTAACTCAAGCCACCTGCGCTGCCTCAAATTAAGATCCCTCTGCTTGAACAAATGTTGCAAGCTGCGATGGTCGGTATAAACCTCACATGACACTCCATACAAATAATGCCTCCATATCTAAAGAGCATGAACAATCGCTGCCAACTTTAGATCGTGCACAGGGTAATTTTTCTCATGAACCTTCAGCTGATGTGAAGCATATGCAATAACTCGCCCCTCCTGCATCAATACATATCCCAAGCCAACGCGAGAAGCATCGCAATATACCGTATATATCCCTGCACCGGAAGGCAATACAAGAACTTGTGCCGTAGTCAAAGCCCTCTTGAGCTTCTGAAAGCTCTCCTCACAATCATCGGACCAACAGAATGGAGCACCCTTTTGGGTCAATCTGGTCAGAGGTGATGCAATATATGAAAATCCCTACACAAATCGCCGGTAGTAACCTGCTAACCCCAGGAAACTCCTAATCTCGGTCACTGAAGTAGGGCGTGGCCAACTCTGAACTGCCTCAATCTTCTTGGGATCCACTTTAATACCCTCTCCTGACACTACATGCCCCAAGAATTCCACTGACGCTAGCCAAAACTCACACTTGGAGAACTTAGCATATAGCTCCTGCTCTCGCAAGGTCTGAAGCACTACTCTCAGATGCTGCTCGTGCTCCCCCAGGCTACGTGAGTATATCAAGATGTCGTCAATGAAGATGATAACAAAAGAATCAATATAAGGCCTGAACACCCTATTCATCAAGTCCATAAATGTCGTTGGAGCATTAGTCAAGCCAAATGACATCACCAAAAACTCATAGTGGTCATATCTAGTCCTAAATGCAGTGTTTGGAACATCTGAGTCCCGAATCTTCAGCACATGATACCCTGACCTCAAGTCAATCTTAGAGAACACCCTATCACCCTGCAGCTGGTCAAACAAATCATCAATACGGGGCAATGGATACTTGTTCTTGATGGTGACTTTGTTCAACTAGCGGTAATCAATGCACAACTGCATAGTCCCATCCTTCTTCTTCACAAATAGAACTGGTGCACCCCTAGGCGATACACTGGGCCTAACAAGCCCTTTTGCTAACAACTCCTCCAACTGCTCCTTCAGCTCCTTGGGATCCATACGGTACGGTGGAATAGATATAGGCGTGCCTGGAGCCAAATCAATACAGAAATCAATATCACGATCTGGAGGCATGCCAGGAAGATCAGAAGGAAAAACATCGGCGAACTCTCAGACCACTAGCACTGAATTAATCGTCGGAAACTCTACGGTGGTGTCTCGAACATAAGCTAAATAAGCCAAACACCATTTATCCACCATGCGCTGAGCCTTCAGAAAAGAAATAACCCTACTAGGCGTATCAACTGTGGAACCCTTCCACTCCAACCTCGGCAATCCTGGCATTGCTAATGAGACAGTCTTAGCATGGCAATCTAGGACGGCGTGATATAGGAATAACTAATCCATGCCTAGGATGACCTCAAAATCGATCATATCAAGCAACAGAAGGTCTGCTCTAGTCTCGAAACCATAGAAAGTAACCACACAAGATGGTAAATCCGATCCACAACCACAGAATCACCCATAGGAGTGGACACATGAACAGGAACACCCAGAGGCTCAGGAGAAATAACCAGGAAACAAGCAAATAGAGATGATACATATAAATAAGTAGACCCTGGATCAAATAATATATAAGCATCCCTACCACCAACTAAAATAATACCCGTGATGACGGCATCTGAGGCCAATGCATCTGACATGGCCGGAAGGGCATATAATCTAGCTGGAGCACCAGCTGTCTGGCCTCCACCTGACTGAGTAGTAGCTGGCTGACCTCTCCCTGTCTGGCCTCCACCCCTGGGATGAAATCTACCAGTCTGTCCTCTACCTCTAGGTGGCTGGGCTGCTGGTGCTGGGGTCATGGGACGCTGCCCCTGCTGTACTGACTTGCCCCTAAGCCTGGGGTATTATCTCCTAATGTGGCCCGGGTCCCCGCACTCAAAACAACATGGTATGGCGATCTGCTATTCGGATGGCTGACTCTGAATACCAAAAGATCCACTAGAAGAAGCCTGAATAGCCGGTGGGTGGTATGAACTCTCCGGCATAGCACTGAAATAAGAACTAGAAGAATCCGGAGAACCTGGATACCCACTGGATAAACCCTGAATAGCTGGCGGGTGATAAGAACTCTATAACATGGCGCTGAAATAGGAGCGCACTGGAGCACCTCGAGCAGGTGGTGGTGCTGAGACTGGGGGCCTACTGGGCTGACCCCTCCAAAACTGACCTCTACCCCTAACTGGGGCGCCTCTGAAATCTCTGGAGAATCTGGCCCTCTTATCGTGTTGCATTTGCTTTCTATCCCTCAGACAGTAACCCTCAATCCTGCAAGCAATCTCAAGTACTAGCTGATACCTAGTGCCCATCTCTACCTCTCGGGCCATCCCTGACCGGATAGTGGGGTGTAACCCCGCAACGAATCTCCGTACTCTCTCTGCCTCTGTGGGAAGTATCATAAGTGCATGGCGAGACAACTTAGAGAACCTCGCCTCACAATCGGTCACTAGCATCTGACCCTACTCTAGATGCTCAAACTGATGATGCAGCTCTTCCCTCTCAGAGGGTGGAATATATCGGTCAAGGAACAACTGAGTGAACTGACCCCAGGTGAGGGGAGGAGAACTTGCTGGTCCGCTAAGTGCATAAGACTGCCACCATCTACAGGCCCTGACCTCCAACTGAAAAGTGGTGAAGTCAACTCCATGTGACTCCAATATCCTCATGTTGTGCAGTTTGTCCCTGCACTTGTCAATGAAGTCCTGAGCATCCCCCGAAGACTGGAGGGTGAAGCCTAGTCCATCTGTCTAATAACTTCTACGGATCACCATCCACCGTCGGCCTGGGCTGGGGCACCACTACAGCAACTGGCTGAACCCCCTCTACGGGTAGTGCACCCGGAGTCTGATAAACTGCGGATGTATGACCTGGAGCTTGAGCAGTAGGGGTCTGTGCTCCCCCTCCTGCATGTGAGGTAGCTGGATCCAATGCAAATAAATTAGCCTGAGTCATAGTATCCATGAACCGAAGCATACGTCCCATGACCTCCTGAAATCCCGGTGCTGTCATGAAATCAACTGGGGTAGGTTCTGCTGCGGGCACCTCACCCTGCTCCTCAATGATCGGATCCCTCGCAGGATCTACTGGTGGTGCAACTGGAATGGCTTTGGGATGCTCTTGTCCCCTACCACAGTCCGGTGCCCTCCCCCGGCCTCTACCTCGGCCTCTAGCAAGGGGGGAAGCAGCTCCTCCCAGGTCCGGAACGTCAGCGGTACGAGTCCTCACCATCTGTGAGAGAATAGAAGAGGGAAAATTTAGTACGCTGACCACTGCATGATGTAAATGAATAAAGAGTAGTCTTTCCTAATACCCTATAGCCTCTCGAAGATAAATACAGACGTCTCCATACCAATCTACAAGACTCTATCAGGTTTGCCCAAGACTTGTGAGAGCTACGTGAACCTAGTGCTCTGATACCATGTTGTCACGACCCATTTTTCCTAATAGGTCATGATGGCGCCCGACACCATTGTCAGGCCAGCCAACGCGGAAATATGATTAAGTTCTCATTTTACTTTTACCAAATATAAGTATAATAGATTCTTAAATTAAAGTTAAAGCCAGTAGTGATCAATAATGTATCAAAATGATTTTACAACCCCAAAATAAATGTTTACTAATGTGTGTGCCAGAACCTGGTGTCATAAGCTACGGGCAACTAGTAGAATATACATAAAAGAATAATACACTATCCTACTGTCTGAATCAGGATAGACAGAAACAAAAATACAAAGAAAGACTTCTTCGGCTGCGGATCGGAATGAAAGGGAAGCAACTCACCGTAGAAGTCTCAAGTGTGCCCACTGAAGCGCACCAGAATGATGTTCAGATCCACCTGCCTCAAATCCTGTACATTTCAGTACAGAAGCGTAGCATGAGTACATAAACAATATGTACCCAGTAAGTATCCCGTCTAATCTCGAAGAAGTAGAGACGAGAGGTCGACTTGATACTTACTAAGGTCAAGATAATATAATAATAATTTGAGATATACAACATGGAGGATTTCCAATAACAGCAAGTTTAAATGAAAAGTCATATTCATGTTCTTAACCATAATTAAATTACCATTTTCCTTTTTACATACTTAATACATAATCACGTCATGTCTAAACTTAAGCATATATATGTTGCGCAATCATGCCGAGGTCGACGCCCCCCTCCAACAGAAAATAAATTGTGCACTGCCGAGGGTCGAATGGCCTGAACCATAGATGCATCTATTCTCACCGAGGCGATCGGCCTGATCCACAATTATCTAAAAAACATCAAGAATTCACACAAAGGCTCATTTATATACGAGGAAACTTGGTTCAACAAGTTCATATGTTCACTTTTCGTTTTCTCAAGTCTCTAGCAAATCACAATTTATCATATTGATAATTTAAATAAAAGGTATCTCCAAATTAGGCATGATATGGGTCCTAAACTACCCAAGCAAATAACATTATAGTAGCTACGCACGGACTCTCGTCACCTAGTACGTACGTAGCCCCCGCATTTAGTAGAAATTTCTCATTTATAATTCCTATGGGGACAATTCCCTCTTACAAGGTTAGAAAGGAGACTCATCTCGCCCCAAAGCACACTTCCAAATCTCAAAAACAAGCCCACGCCCGCAAGTCGGATTCGAACAATCACAAACTAGTTAAAGGAAGTGAGAACTGATCAATATAATTTTACAAGATCGAATTCTAGCTATATAAGCCATTTCCCAACCCTTTTTCACAAGTTTCCTAAATTCCGACTCCGGGCCCACGCGCCCGGATTCCAAGATTTTTCGAAGGAAGTTGTTCTCTATCACCTAAGGATCACAAATATATGATTTCTAGTTCATTACATGGAAATTACATGATTAAATCTTAGTTTTATTAAAACCCTAGGTCTAGCTCTAACCCTCGATTTTTACTTAGTTTTTAGTTTTTAATCTACCTAATGTACATGTATTTGAACTAAGGATGAGTGGGGATTACTTGCCTTGCAATGTTATGTTGAAACCCTCTTTTTGTAAGCACCCAAATTGCCTAAGTGTGGAGTGAAAAGTGATAAAATGGTGTTTGAGTTCGTATTAAATGAAGTCTCTGCCCCCAGCTATTTCCGCTTCTGTGGTGCATTTTTCGCTTCTGCGGACATCGCTTCTGCGGTTGTTGACCACTTCTGCGGCTTTGGGCAACAGGGAGCTGGACCGCTTAAGCGGAATCTCTTCCGCGGTCCCTGGGCCGCTTCTGCGGTTTCCTTGGGCCTGGCCCCTTTCCGCTTCTACAAGATTTCGACCGCATCTGCGGTCCAAGAACCGTAGATGCGGTTATGACAGAAGCAACAACATTCAGTCTTTTCTTCAACTTTTAACTTCACTCGAGCCTCGATCATTTGACGCTCGGGGCTCCCGTGCCCTGCCCGAACATACCGACAAGTTTAACATCACGAGGCGGACTTACTCGACCCCTCGGATCGCTCAAAACAACGTTAAATCTAGGAATCACGTCCTAAAACCAAATGAATCAATCTATTGAACTCCAAGTTCTTAATTTCCTTCTAACGGGTCAAAATGCCCTTAAACTACTCGGATTGACACCAAATTTTACGGGTAAGTCTTAACTGATATTTCGGACATGTACCAAGTTTCGAAACCGAATCCGAGCCTGACACCTAGGAAATCAATGAATACTTAGTTTCTTTAAATCTTTAAAACTTAAGTTTAACAATTTCACATAAAAATTCATTACTCGGGCTAGGGACCTCGAAATTCGATTCCGGACATACGCCCAGGTCCGATGTTTTCCCACGGACTGTCCAGGACCGTCAAATCAGGAATCTGGGTACATTTCCCAAGAAAGTTGACCGAAGTCAAACTTGGCCTTTTTAGAAAATTTTAAAGAAGCAAATGGACATATTCTTACTCAAAACTCTTCCAAATTTCGAACTAACCGTCTTCACAAGTCATAATTTAGCTAAAGCAAGTGTGGGAAGTTTTGTTTAAGGGAACGGAGTTCTAAAATGAAAAACGATCAGTCAGGTCGTTACAATATCAAAGTTCTTCTAAATAATATAGACATTGCGTCTAACATTAATTTTTGTCAGGCATAAGTTAAACACCCCGCATTTTAAATATTTCATGTGCCTTTTCTATTATTACAAAAAATGACAACATAATTTAGAGTATACTTAATATAAATACATTTGTTTACACTCATTAGTTTTGAAATCATTTGACATTATTATATGATCAAATTTCGCATGTCATTGTTTGTATGCTTATTTTAGTTCATAAAGACTTAACACGTCTGCACATTTTCCTTTCTTTTTCAGGAACGACGAACACTTGGTTGTTCTACAAAGTTTTCTTCCTCCACATAACAATTTAAAAAAGGTATCTTCACATCCATTTGATAAATTTCAAGATCGTATATCGTAGCCAATGCTACTAACATTCATATGTACGTAATACTCGTAGCCGACGAGTATATGTCAAAATAGTCAATGACTTCTTGTTGTCTACACTCTTTGACAACAATTCTTGACTTTTACGTGTACATAGTGCCATCATCCTTTATTTTTCTCTTGAAAATTTATTTTGAATCCAACCATCTGTTCCCTAGAGTAAGATCAAATAACTCTCAGGTATGGTTATTTAATATTGATTCCATCTCACCATTGACTGCCTTTTTTTTCTTCAAAAAAAGACATAACTTCTTTATACGTTTGAGGTTCATTGTGACGACCCAAAGGGTCATCACCGGATTTCTCCCTTTTTTGTGCTTCCGAGGCCTTGAAAACCTTACTTTTAGTTGCCTCGATTTGCGTATACAGTCCGGGCGCATAGACGGAAAGCTTTTATGTTGAAATATGTGAATTCTGTAAAAAAATTGGAGAATTTTGATATTAATATGATTAAAGTTAACTTTGGTCAACGTTTTGGGTAAACGGACCCGAACCCGTGATGTGACGGTCCCGGAGGGTCCGTAAAAAAATATGGGACTCGGGCATATGCCCGGAGTCGAAATCCGAGGTCTAGAACCCGAGTAAAAGAATTTTTCTGTTAAATTATTTTTTTGAAATTATTAAGGAAAATGGAAATGAATATTGATTAAAAGACTATGGTATTGGGCTCGTATTTTGGTTCCGACGCCCGGTACAAGTCTCAAATATGTGTTAAGCGCTTTTTGTGAAATTTGGTCGAAATCGGACGTCATTTGATGTGTTTCGGACCTAAATATCTAAAATTTGAAGTTTATGAAGTTTGATGAAAAAGTTATGATTTTGAGGTTTGATTCCTCGTTTATGATGTTATTTTGGCAATTTGATCGCACGGATAAGTTCGTAAGGTGTGGTTGAGTTAGTGTGTGTGATTGGTTAGGAGCCTCGAGGGCTCGGGAGCATATTTGGAGGTGTTCGGGGTGGTTTTAGAACTTAGTGGAATTGCAGAAAATCTGCAACAGGTGCTCAGTGATTTTCTTCTTCGCGTTCGCACTATGCCTCTCGCGTTCGCGAAGCTTCAGCTTCATCCTTCATCGCGTTCGCATCACTAGCTCGCATTCGCGTAGAGTTATGGAACTCTGAGGGTCCAGCCCTCTTTTCTTTTTCATGTTCATGATGACTGGACAGCGTTCGCGTAGGTCCCCAGCCCCTTCCCATCGCGTTCGCGTACAGGCTAACGCGTTCGCGAAGGCCAATTCCCTGGAACCCCCCCCCCCAGTCTTTCTCTTCGCGTTCGCATCCTTCTCATCGCAAACGCGATGGTCTGTTGAGTCAACCCTTTGCGAACGCGACCTTGCTCCCGCGAATGCGACCTTGCTCCCGCGAACACGAAGGGTAATTTTGCCCAGTTATTTAAAATGTCCAAAACAGAACAGTGACGAAAAATTTTCATCAAATACACGAACCCTTTCTTCTCTAAAGCTTCTAGGCAATTTTTAGAGCATTTCTTCAATAGAGCTTCTCGGGTAAGTATTGTTTAACTCATTTTCTTCATTTTCCATCATTATCTATTGAAATCCTAGGCCTAAAACATGTAATTTAGGGTAGAAATTAGGGGAAATGGGTAGAGTTAGGGTTTTCTATATTTTCTTGATTTAGACCTCGTTTTGGGTCGAATGTAAAAACAAATTATATAGTCGGGCTCGTGGGTGAATGGGGGATTTAATTTTGGTTCGAACCTCGTGTTTTGGCCAAGCGGGCCCGGGGGCGATTTTGGAATTTTTGGGAAGAAAGCTTGGAAATCTATATGTAGGCATTGGGTTTGATTTGTTTAGCCTATATTGATATTATGAAGTCCTTATTGTATAGATTTGATTGAGTTGGAACCGAATTCGAAAGGGAAAGCGGTCGTTGTGGATTGATTTGGCCGTGGAAGTTGAGGTAAGTGTTTGGTCTAACTTTTGCTTGAGGGAATAGGAGTAGAGTCTTATTTGCTAATTGCTATTGGTCGAGTACGGTGTATAGGCATGGTGACGAGTATCTATACACTGGTGTCGAGCATAACTGTGAGTCCTGAATTTCTAAATTATCGAATTCTTAATTGTTGTTTATGAGGACTTGGTTGGAAATCTTTAAAAATTTTGCCGGTAATTGTTGAGACTGAGCATTGATTTAAATATGTTAAGCAGAATTTGAATAAGTTTAGTCATAGTTGGATCTCCCTTGCCAGGATAGTTTATTAAATTATCTTGTTCCCTTACCGGGATTATTTTGTGTATGGTGTTGAAAGAGATGGTATCGTGGGGTACGCCTACCAAGTGATATTATGAAATGGGAGCGAGTGGTACGTCTACCACGTGATATTATGAAATGGGAGTGAGTGGTACGCCTACCACGTGATATTAAGAAATGGAAGCGAGTGGTACGCCTACCACGTGATATTATAAATTGGGAGCGAGTGGTACGCCTACCACGTGATATTATGAAATGGGAGCGAGTGGAACGCCTACCACGTGATATTATGAAATGGGATCGAGTGGTACTCCTACCACGTGATATTTTGAGAAATGGGATCGAGTTGAACGCCTGTAACGAGAGGAAATTAAAACAAGTGAAAGTAGTTTGTTTTCCCTTATTCAGTGTTAGAAGAAATCAGAGGTAGTTTCCTTGTTATTCTTGATATTCCGTTTTATCTGCTACCACATAAGCATGTTCCCCTCCCAGTTTTAATTGTTTACTTTTTGCTATTATTTTGTTGTACTTGTATATATATCTACATAGGTTTATCTGGTGGTCTGGTCTAGCCTCGTCACTACTTCGCCGGGGTTAGGTCGGGCACTTACCAGCACATGGGGTCGGTTGTGCTGATGCTACACTCTGTGCATCTTTTTGCACAGATCCAGGTGTTGGAGCAGCATTTGAGTAGAAGTAGCATTCTGGGGGCGAGCTTTCGGTCCAGGGACATTCGAGGTAGCCTTGCTGAAGTCCGCAGACCCGGAGTCCTTTCTATTTTATTCAGTTTGTTATCAATTGTACCAAAGCAGACAGTTTATGTTTCATTCAAACCTCGTATTTAGTATTCTCTAGACGTTCATGAGTATTGTGACACCAGTCTTAGGTAGAGGATTTGTTAAACTTTCGCAATTTTTTCAGCTAACTATGTTTGAGACTTCCGCTTTATTATTAAATGTTTCATTATTTCTAATATTGTCGTGGTTCATTAAAAGAGGTAATTGATAATTGGCTTGTCTAGCTCCTATTAGTAGGCGCCATCACGACTCACGAGGGTGGAAAATCCGGGTCGTGACAAGTTGGTATCAGAGCACTAGGTTACATAGGTCTCACAACTCACGAACAAACTCGGTAGAGTCTGAGGGATCGGTACGAAGACGTCTGTATTTATCCCCCTGAGGCTACAGAGTTAGGAAAGTTTCACATTTGTTCTTTCTTGTCGTGCGGTTCTATTTCTCAAGTACCGATTGAATTTCTACTATGTTCCTCCGCAGACGGCGAGAACACGTGCTTCCTCTTCTACCACGCAGCAGTCCGAGCCCCCTGTAGCAGCTCCAGTGGCGGAGCCTCAGGTTGATTTGGAGGAGGAGGTGCCAGCCCCAGCAGTCTCGGTGGGCCCAGCTCAGGTCCCAGAGGGGTTCATTGCCATCTCAGTTCTTCAAGACGCTCTAGTCC
>MU702978.1:4647-42641 GCA_026770625.1 Nicotiana glauca | reverse complement strand
GGCAGCCATTATTCACGCTTTGAAGATTTGGAGGCATTATTTATGTGGTGTGACGTGTAAGGTGTACACTGATCACAAGAGTTTGCAATACTTATTCAAGTAGAAGGAGTTGAACTTGAGGCAACGGAGGTGGTTGGAGCTATTGAAGGGTTATGATGTTACTATTTTGTGCCACCCAGGGAGAGCCAATGTGGTGGACGATGCATTGAGTAGGAAGTCCGCCAGCATAGTCTCGCTTATATTCTGGTCAGCCAGAGACCGCTTGCTTTGGATATTCAAGCTTTGGCCAATCGGCTTGTAAGGTTAGACATTTCTAAGCCTAGCAGAGTGTTAGCCTGCACGGTCGTTTGTTCTTCATTATTGGAGCGTATCCATGATCGGCAGTTTGATGATCCCCATTTGTGTGTCCTGAGAGACACAGTGCAGCGTAGAGGTGCCACAAAGATGACCTTAGATGATGATGGTGTTTTGAGATTTCAAGGGCGAGTTTGTGTGCCCAATGTCGATGGGATTCGAGAGTTGATCTTAGCGGAGGCCCACAGTTCTCGATATTCTATTCACCCGGGCGCCGCGGAGATGTATCAGGACTTGTGGCAGCATTATTGGTGGCGTAGGATGAAGAAAACTATTATTGCATATGTGGCTCGATGTTTGAACTGTCAGCAGGTTAAGTATGAGCATCAGAGGCCTGGTGGTTTATTTCAGAGGATTGAGCTTCCCGAGTGGAAGTGGGAGAGAATTACCATGGATTTTGTTACCGGATTTTCGTTGACTCAGAAGAAGTTCGATGCAATATGGGTTATTGTGGATAGGCTAACCAAGTCAGCACATTTCATTCCTGTGGCAGTCTCTTATTCATCCGAGAGGTTAGCTGAGATTTATATCCGGGAGATTGTTCGCCTTCATGGTGTGAAGGTATCTATCATTTCGAATCGGGGTATGCAGTTTACCTCTCATTTCTGGAGAGCGGTTCAGCGAGAGTTGGGCACCCAGGTTAAGTTAAGTACAGCATTTCATCCCTAGATGGTCGGTCAGTCCGAGAGGACTATTCAGATATTGGAGGATATGCTCTGAGCCTGTGTTTTTTATTTTGGAGGCTCGTGGGACCAGTTTTTGCTTTTAGCAGAGTTCGCCTACAACAACAACTACCAGTCCAGCATTCAGATGGCTCCATATGAGGCGTTGCATGGTAGGCGATGTCGGTCTCTAGTCGGATGGTTTGAGCCGGGAGAGGCTCGGTTATTGGGTACAGATTTAGTCCAGGAAACCTTGGATAAGGTCAAGATCATTCAGGACAGGCTTTGTTCTGCTCAGTCGCGACAAAAGAGTTATGCGGATCGCAAGGTTTGAGATGTAGCTTTCATGGTTGGTGAGCGAGTATTGCTCCGTGTATCGCCTATGAAGGGCATGAGGAGATTTGGGAAGAAGGGCAAGCTTAGACCTAGGTTCATTAGCCCATTTGAGATTCTTGATCGTATGGGAGAGGTGGCCTATAGACTTGCCTTGCCACCTAGCTTGTCAGCCGTGCATCCAATGTTTCATGTGTTTATGCTTCGGAGGTATCACGGCGATCCTACCCACGTGTTAGATTTTAGCACTGTCCAGTTGGACAAAGATCTGTATTACGAGGAGGAGCTGGTAGCTATTGTAGACCGGCAGGTTTGACAGTTGAGGTCGAAGAGTTTTCCTTCAGTACGTGTCTAGTGGAGAGGTCAGCCTCCTGAGACATCGACCTGGGAGTCTGAGTCTGATATGCGGAGCCATTGTCCTCATCTATTTCCTGACTCAGGTACTTCTTTCTTTTGTCCGTTCGAGGACGAACGATTGTTTTAGAGGGGGAAGATGTGACGGCCCAAAGGGTCATCACCGGATTTCTCCCTTTTTCGTGCTTTCGAGGCCTTGAAAACCTCTCTTTTAGTTGCCTCGATTTGTGTGTGCAGTCCGGGCGCGTAACCGAAAAGCTTTTATGTTGAAATATGTGAATTCTGTGAAAAAATTGAAGAATTTTGATATTAATATGATTAAAGTTTACTTTGGTCAACATTTTGGGTAAACGGACCCGGACACATGATGTGACAGTCCCGGAGGGTCCGTAGAAAAATATGGGACTGGGGCGTATGCTCGGAGTCGAAATCCGAGGTCTAGAACCCGAGTAAAAGAATTTTTCTGTTAAATTATTTTTTTAAAATTATTAAGGAAAATGAAAATGAATATTGATTAAAAGACTATGGTATGGGGCTCGTATTTTAGTTCCGACACCCGGTACAAGTCTTAAATATGTGTTAAGCGCTTTCTGTGAAATTTGGTCGAAATCGGACGTCATTTGACGTGTTTCGGACCTACATATATAAAATTTGAAGTTTATGAAGTTTAATGAAAAAGTGATGATTTTGAGGTTTGATTCCTCGTTTATGATGTTATTTTTGCGATTTGATCGCATGGATAAGTTCGTAAGGTGTGGTTGAGTTAGTATGTGTGATTGGTTAGGAGCCCCGAGGGCTCGGGAGTATTTTCGGAGGTGTTCGGGGTGGTTTTAGAACTTAGTGGAATTGCAGAAAATCTGCAACAGGTGCTCAGTCATTTTCTTCTTCGCGTTCGCACTATGCCTCTCGCGTTCGCGAAGCTTCAGCTTCATCTTTGATTGCGTTTGCATCACGAGTTCGCATTCGCGTAGAGTTATGGAACTCTGAGGGTCCAGCCCTCTTTTCTTTTTCGCGTTCACGATGACTGGACCGCATTCGCGTAGCTCCCCAGCCCCTTCTCATCGCGTTCGCGTACAGGCTAACGCGTTCGCGTAGGCCAATTCCCTGGACCCCCCCAATCTTTCTCTTCGCGTTTGCATCCTTCTCATCGCGAACGCGATGGTCTATTGAGTCAACCCTTCGCGAATGTGACCTTGCTCCCGCGAACGCGAAGGGTAATTTTGCCCAGTTATTTAAAATGTCCAAAATAGAACAGTGACGGAAAATTTTCATCAAATACACGAACCCTTTCTTCTCCAAAGCTTCTAGGCAATTTTTAGAACATTTCTTCAACAGAGCTTCTCGGGTAAGTATTGTTTTACTCATTTTCTTTATTTTCCATCATCATCTATTGAAATCCTAGGCCTAAAACATGTAATTTAGGGTAGAAATTGGGGGAGATGGGTAGAGTTAGGGTTTTCTATATTTTGTTGATTTAGACCTCGTTTTGGGGTCGAATGTGAAAACAAATTATATAGTCGGGCTCGTGAGTGAATAGGGGATTTAATTTTGGTCCGAACCTCGTGTTTTGGCCAAGCAGACCCGGGGGCGATTTTGAAATTTTTGGGAAGAAAGCTTGGAAATATATATGTAAGCATTGGGTTTGATTTGTTTAGCCTATATTGATATTATGAATGTCTTTATTGTATAGATTTGATTGAGTTGGAACCGAATTCGAAAGGGAAAGCGGTCGTTGTGGATTGATTTGGCCGTGGAAGTTGAGGTAAGTGTTTGGTCTAACTTTGGCTTGAGGGAATAGGAGTAGAGTCTTATTTGCTAATTGCTATTTGTCGAGTACGGTGTATAGGCATGGTGACGAGTATCTATAAACTGGTGTCGAGCATGACCGTGAGTCCTGAATTTCTAAATTATCGAATTCTTAATTGTTGTTTATGAGGACTTGGTTGGAAATCTTTAAACACTGAGCCGGTAATTATTAAGACTGAGCATTGATTTAAATATGTTAAGTAAAAATCGAATAAGTTTGGTCATAGTTGGATCTCCCTTGCCGGGATAGTTTATTAAATTATCTTGTTCCCTTGCCGGGATTATTTTATGTATGGTGTTGAAAGAGACGGGATCGTGGGGTACGCCTACCACGTGATATTATGAAATGGGAGGGAGTGGTACGCCTACCACGTGATATTATGAAATGGGAGCGAGTGGTATGCCTACCACGTGATATTATAAAATGGGAGCGAGTGGTACGCCTACCACGTGATATTATGAAATAGGATCGAGTGGTATGCATACCACGTGATATTTTGAGAAATGGGATCGAGTTACACGTCTGCAACGAGAGGAAATTGAAACAAGTGAAAGTAGTTTGTTTTCACTTATTCTGTGTTAGAAGAAATCAGAGGTAGTTTCCTTGTTATTCTTGATATTCCGTTTTATCTACTACCCCATAAGCATGTTCCCCTCCCAGTTTTAATTGTTTACTTTTCGCTATTATTTTGTTGTACTTGTATATATATCTGCACAGGTTTATCTGGTAGTCTGGTCTAGCCTCGTCACTACTTCGTCGGGGTTAGGCCGGGCACTTACCTGCACATGAGGTCCGTTGTGCTGATGCTATACTCTGTGTATCTTTTGCACAGATCCAGGTATTGGAGCAGCATTTGAGTAGCAGTAGCATTCTGGGGGTGAGCTTCCAGTCCAGGGATTCGAGGTAGCCTTGCTGACGTCCGCAGGTCCGGAGTCCTTTCTATTTTATTCAGTTTGTTATCAATTGTACAGAAGGAGACAGTTTATATTTCATTCAAACCTTGTATTTAGTATTCTCTGACGTTCGTGAGTATTGTGACACCAGTCTTGGGTAGAGGATTTGTTAAACTTCCGCATTTCTTTCAGTTAACTATATTTGAGACTTCCGCTTTATTATTAAATGTTTCATTATTTCTAGTATTGTCGTGGTTCGTTAAAAGAGGTAATTGATAATTGGCTTTCCTAGCTCCTATTAGTAGGCGCCATCACGACTCTCGAGGGTGAGAAATCCGGGTCGTGACATTCATCTTCCAACAATATTGTTAGAAAAATTGGCCCAAAGGAAGTAGTTGTCCTTTGACATTTACCACGTCTTAGATTTTTCTCATTAAGCGCATTTTCATTTACTTCTTCTCAAGGTCGCTTACATTTTTCTATAGATGACTCGCATTCATTTTTATACGGATAAGTATGATTCGATTACCGTATTAATATGAGTGTTGGGATATTTTAATTTATGAACCAGAAAATGATATGCCTTATTATTTCTTGCATATCTCATGAACATGCAATCAACGATTTTTCGTCCAATCTTCACCCTTTTGGGATTAGGAACTTGCACATTAGCCAAGCACTCCCACACTTTAAAATATTTTAAGTTGGGCTTCCTTCCTTTTCATTTTTCATATAGAATGGATTGTGTTTTTCTATGAGGAACTCGATTGAGTATTCAGTTAGCTATAAGAATAGCTCCCCCACAAGTTCTGGATTAAATTATACCAGAACTTATCAAAACAGGATTCACCAACTCCTTTAACGTTATATTCTTCTTTCCACAATTCCATTGAATTGCGAGTAAGGGGCCGTTATTTCATGAATAATGCCATATATAAATTACACATTTCTTCAAAAAGAGATTCATATTCGTTCCCCCTACCACAAGAATCGTTGTTTGTGTCACAATACAACCAGAATTAATAAACGGTAAAGTTTTTACTCTTCAAACCGATTTGACGACCAAAATTAATAAACGGTAAAGTTTTTAATCGTCAAATCGATTTGACAACCAAAATTAATAAATGGTGAAGTTTTTAATCTTCAAATCGAGTAATATATAACACAACCAGAATTAATAAATGGTGAAGCTTTTAATCTTCAAACCGAATAATATCTGACATAACTAGATTTAATAAACGGTAAAGTTTATAATCTTCAAACCAAGTAATAAACTAGAGTATTATTTAAGTCTCCAAAATGAGTAGAAACTCACTTAGACGTTAATCTCCAACAAATGAGTAGAAAGTCACAAAAACTTTAATCTTAATATACGAATTAAAATTCACGTAAATTTTAATCATGAAGCAGGAGTAGAAAATAACGAAGATTTAATCTCTAACACGAAAAAAAATCATTAAGTTTTTAATTTTTCTTTTCAAATAGCTTTCCAACTAAACCATGTTACCCATCCAACTTTTTTCCATTCAATTGACCATATGCCAATGATAATGGCGCCAATTGATAAGCATGATAGATTCCAGTTTGTTTTCATCAGTGAAGTTATAAATTTGTTTTTCGATTCAAATTTCTTCTCTCGTATAAAAAGAGACTCATCTATCTGCAGTTTTCCCCTTGGGACTCATGTATACTATATATCAAATTTCATCACTCAAAGATCATCGGTGCTTGTAATACTGAAGGTTTCTCATATTCTTAAGTTTTAACAATTGAAATATAAGAATTTTCAACTCAACAAAGCAGCAGTCTTATAGTAAAGCATTAACAAGTCACACAATCCAAAAGCAAAATGACCAAAGGTTGCTTGATCACGGGATTGGCATTCATCATCATAGCAACCTGAGATTCTTTTATTATTCCAGTCACGTCTGGATTGGATATATGCATTATTGGAGCAGCTACATGTTGATTTGTAGCAGATTTCAAAAGTGCGTCAAAAGAATTCGAGACAGTAATTCGACCACCTGGAACACTTACTGTTTATTGTTTTTTTTGCCGTCTTGGAGATATATTTTGCCTAGTAGAAGATCAAACCACCGTTGTCCGGTCTTCCCCAATTGATTTTATTGCTATTCCATCGTCCTTAGATTTAATATCCTTTGATCCAGTAACATATCCAGCAGTTTTCCCGTTACTTCTAAAATTTTCAGCTTGCAAACCAATCTCACGATCCTCCTTGTCACTTTTAGGTTCAGCAACTGCTTGTGAATCTTCCTTTTGCACAGCATGCTCACTTCCATCCTTCAAAGGAGCTGTTTTTGCACCAGCAGTAGATTGATGAGCAATGAGTTGAGTAGCATCTTTAGCTTGCACACCTGTTGATTTATCAGATGTTTTACCCAATGTAACAGTAGGTCGATCACCATCTGTCACACCAACTTTTGCCTTCTCAACGTTCGTACTCACCCAATGATCATGAATACTCCATTTAAATTCCTTAAGATTGTTAATACTCAGCGTTCGAAACCACAAAATCAGAAAAGCAAACAAACGTTAATTTAATAAATGAACGAAAAAAGGTTCAAAATGCCCCTAAACTATTGAAAAATATTTTAAAATGACCTTCATCCACCTATTGGGCTAAAAATACCCATTCATCCACCTTTTTGGTTCACTTATGCCATTTGACCGTTATATCAATGATGAATTTAAAATAATTATTTAAAAAAATATTTTACAAAATATTTTTATTTTCTAAACTAATGCACCAGTAGTCCATTAATTTAGTAAAGTCTTCTTCTTCTTTTTTCAGTTTTTACAAAAAAAATTATTTTTTTTCATTTTTTCAATTTTTTAAAGCTTTTTTTTTTTTTGAAAAAACTGGAAAAACAATTGTAAAAATAGGAAAAAAAAATTGTTTTTTATAAAATATTTTCGTTTTTTAAAAACAAAAAAAAATATTTTCATTTTTGGAAAAAAAAATTCAGTTTTTAAAAAACGAAAATATTTTATTAAAAACAATTTTTTTTCCTGTTTTTACAATTGTTTTTCCATTTTTTTCATAAAAAAATTTGAAAAATATTTTTTTCAGTTTTTTAAAGTATTTTTTTGTAAAAACTGGAAAAAAATTATTAAAAACTGAAAAAACCATTTTGGTTTTTTAATAAAATATTTTTGTTTTTTAAAAACTAAAATTTTTTACAAAAATGAAAAACAAATATTTTCAAAAACGAAAATATTTTTTCAGTTTTTAAAAAATGAAAATAATTTTGTTAAAAATTTTTTTTTTCCTGTTTTTACAAAAAAAATTCATTTTTTACAAAATATGATTTAAAAAACTAAAAAAAAATGAGAAAAATTATTTTTTTGTAAAAACTGAATTATTTTTTGTAAAAATTGAAAAAAAGAAAAGGCTTTACTAAATTAGTGGACTACTGGTGCATTAGTTTAAAAAAATTAAAATATTTTGCAAAATATTTTTTTAAGTAATTATTTTAAATTCAGCATTGACCTAACGGTCAAAGGGCATAAGTGAACCAAAAAGTTGGATGAAGGGGTATTTTTAGCCTAATAGGTGGATTAAGAGTATTTTTAAAACTTTTCCAATAGTTTGGGGCATTTTGAACCCTTTTTCGATAAATAAAAAAAAACAACAACAACAACAACAACAACAACAACAACCTAGTAAAATCCCACTAGTGGGGTCTAGGGAGGGTAGTGTGTACGCTGACCTTACCCCTACCCCGAAGGAGTAGAGAGGCTGTTTTCGAAAGACCCTCGGCTCAAGAAGACAAAAATACAAAAGAAGACAATATTAGTAACACCACAGATATAATATGAAAAAATATGAAAAATAGGAACAACATGAAATCAAGAAGAATGATACAAAGCAAAAGCAAAATAGTATCCCTACCAAACTAGTCACACAAAGTTATGGCATAAGACAAGACTCAACTACCTCCTAACCTGCAACCCTAATTCTCGACCGCTACATGTTCCTATCAAGTGCCATGTCCTCGGAAATCTGAAGAATCGCTATATCCTGCCTAATCACCTCCCCCAATATTTCTTAGGCCACCCCCTACCTCTTCCCGTGCCCTCCACAACCAGTCATTCGCACATCCTTACCGGAGAATCTGGGCAAGTTCCGATAAATAAAACATAAAATAATTTCGATCCCACAAGTTCCTTGTGTGTCCTTAAGGAATTTAATCCCATCACTATTGTCCAAGGTTTTGGATTAATTCCTCCCATGATAGAACAAAATAACTAATCTGTGATAGCAGCAATACAAATCACAAAATTTCAACGAACTCAACAAACGGAGCAGTCACACTTAACACTTATGTTTATTTAAAAAATAATGCAACAATGTAGAAAAAATGGGAGAAGTTTGAAGATTTTCCATATCTAAAATATAAGTCCAATCCTCTAAATTTACATATAAAGAAAAGGTAAATGTAAGAGGTGCCTCTTTTATTTTCCATTCACACTCTTTAAATAAAAACCCAATAAAATATTCATTAAATATGTATAAATATTTAATTATGAACCTAGTAGCTAAGACTAAGTTATGAATTATATAGCAAATTCAGAACTATAAATTTTGAATTTTGGTTGCGCATTTGGTACAATTAGTGTAACCTGAAAACAGAATAACAGCACAACCAATAAATAGTGTTGTGGATAGTTAAAAAATTCTTGACAATTAACTAGAGATTTCGAATTTGAGCTGTAAAATATTTGAGAGCATTTATTTTAGAAATACGATACTCTACCATCAACATTCTCTAGTGAAGTTTTGAATACCACATAACAAAAATACAACATTTTTTTTTTAAATATCAAAGGAGAAAGTCAAAGAATTAGGAAGAAGATTTCAAAGGACATCTTTATCATTTAATTGTTTTATCCAAGATTAATAGCTTCAACATTGTTATTCCATATTGAGTACGGTATAAAAATAATATTATAATTATTTATACTATATTAAAAGCATGAAGGTCCTTAGCGAAATGTCGTTCAATTTTTTTACCCTCTAAGTAATTTAAGTTACTTTCCTAATATTTAGAAAAGTAAGTAAGAAAGTCCTAATTTTTAGCCTTCACCATAACATGTTAATTAAATAGAAAAAAGTGCTCATGGGTTACTTTTGTTGAAAATTTCTACAACTTACTTTTGTTGATTTAATAGTTATTTAATTATTATTTTAATATTAAGAGCTTAAAATTAATTAAATTTTTGCTTATTACTTTGTTTTCTTATACGAACTATGTAGAAAGTTATTATATTTAGAGATTATTAAAATATCACTTTGCATAGGTCTTGCACGTAACAACAACAACAACATATCAGTATTATTCCACACCGTGATGTTTGGAGATGGTAGTGTATGCAGAGCTTACACATACCTTGCACGTAAATTATATATAAATAATTACAAAATAGATAAAAGAAGAATAAAAAGATTTAAGAAAGAAGAGGTACGGATTATTGGACAATAACGTAGATAGTTCACTTTATTAAAAATACACTAGACTACTGCATCAATAATCTTATTCAATATTACACTTTTAACTTTCAAAAGTTTTAAATGAAAAAATTAACAAGATAATTTATGAGATTCCTTAATTATTAATCCATGATGTATTTAGCTAAATATTAGCGGGTTTATCAGCTAGCTTTCAATTGTAGATTCTCTTACTTGCTTGCTTTATTATTTTTTTTTTAATATCTTTTTTGTTTATTATTTCACTTTGATTCAGTGTTATTTAAAGTTCGTAGATTATTAGTTGTATGCTTATAAGTTGTATACTTCAAGATTATTTATATTTCCAAAGTTCTTGCCTGTGAAACTGAATTATGAAATTACAAACTTGGAACAAATCTTAAGTTGAATTATTGATGATTGAGCACTTCTGAGATAGTTTTTTTCATTATTGAGTTGGTAATATTTGACCAAAAATTATAAATCTTTAGTTAAGCTAATTAATTTTATGTATCAAGGGGTTAAACCAAGTTAATGATAATATTTCTAAATTTTCTACATTTATAACTAGTTAGCACAAATATTGCAAGATAATGTTGGTAGGGGATTAAATGCAGTGTGCATTTACTATTCTGAAAAGTTTCAGCAATGATAAGAGAATATCATTCAATAAATAATAATAAATGGCATTAACGTAAATAAGGAGAATGATTCATCCAATATTGAATGAGATGGATGATTCGTCTCTCTGACAGTGATGAGTGACAGACAAATCCTAGAATATTAGAATTATTCTTGGATCTGATGGAAAAGTATGGAATAATGGAAGGAAGAATCTTATTAGAAAGGTAATGTTTGTATCTTTTCGGGATAGAGAGTATTCTTCTCAAAAAGTGTTCTTATCAAATTACTATGACATACATTTTTCCCTTATCGCTTTTTCTATTTATATGGGACATACCTCCTGTCAACTCTAAAAGTATAGTAAGAGAATACTCAATGAAATATTTGTCTAATAATTCTATTGCAAAAACTAGCCGTTATTACTGTCCTTGATACTTGACCTCGGCCATTATTGACTGCCCGGCTGTAAGCCCCATTGTTTACTAGTCGACCTTGGATGCATCACTTTCCATAATACCACTTCATATTAAATTTTCTTGAGGTGGATTTTGACCTATTCAGTTAGTCCCACCGCTTATTGAGGTCGACCCTGGACGACCTCGATGAACGGAATCTGTTATGGTTGAGTAATTTAGGTGAGCATGTCGAGTAGTAGCATTTCAGATGGGGTGGAAATGTGGCCTTCCGTGAGCTGCAACCTAGGGTCACGTCATTTTAAAGTGAAGTCATGTCATCATGCGTCATTATTACACTTTTTTTAATACCTTGCGTCATTTCCTGTGCCTTTGCCGCTTCGATTCCTGAGCTGGGAAATGACAATTTGATTTCTTGATATTGATGTCTGAACTCTTATAAAAAGGGATACAAAATCGTTTGCCTTATTATTTGCAACCTAAATATTGGATATCCATACCTTCTTCTCCTTCTTCACGCAGAATCCTTGCCCTTTCGATTCACTTTTGTGTATTGATACTCTTGATCTTCTGTATTTATACTTCATTACTCATAAACAAAGATAGTTAATGTGTCTTCCAGTTCTAGGGAAGGGTATATGACCCTGTTCCCTTTGCAATGCGCATGCCTCCCCATGACGATGGGGTTGCCTTTGTTGATGAGGATGATAGCTTCCGTACGGTGGAGAAAATAATTCCCCGTAGTGAGAAGGCTAGATCTGAGTTCTCAAAGATGCTTGAGGATGAACCCGAGATCTCAGAGTCCTTGATGAAAGAGGTGGCCCTCGCTGAGTTTAGGGCTAAATTCAAAATTCCCGCTCATATAGACCTAATTACTATAGGGCATGACGTGGTACAAATACACCGCCCTGGGTACTGCACCTTCTACGCGTACCCCTTCCATGTAGGTTATTCGTTCCCTATCCTCCCATGGCCTAGGAGTTCTATCACTACTATCGAGTCTGACCGGCTCAACTTTCTCCCTGCATCTACAAACTCATATGCATGATCTCGAAGTATGTGGAGTTAGTCGGGGTCGAGGTGACCATTCGCCACTTGATGCACCTCTTCGCTCCTAACTTTCACAAGGGGCGATGCTACATCTTCCCCACCGGGCAGCAGGACCGACATTGAACTGATCAATGAATGGGGAGAGAGAGAGGGATGTTAAATCAAGCAAAAGGTTGGAGTATCTGGAATACAGTCTAATGGAATTAGAGGTAAAGATGAGAAAGAGATTCACCGATTGCCGGAATGCTGAAGGAAGCGAAGGAGGACATTTAGCAAGGGCATACTTACTGCTGAACCTACGCGAACTGGGGGATCTGATCGACAAGAGCATCCAGTCTGGAGAAGGTCCTTCTGGGACCAAGTAGATTAGGTTTAGTTACTTTTCCAAAATGTAATAAGGCCAAGTGCCACTAGTGACTTATCTTATTTAGTGTCATTTTAGACTCATCTATTTTTACATTAATGAAATGAGGCAATTATTGACACTAAAATTCTCCAAATCTATTTGTCGATAGGCCTACCTCGGGCACAGCGAGGCTCCCAAACTAGGGCGCGAATTTGTGCAATATGTGAACTTTTCAGAATCCTTACTGACTTTTACCTTTTTTTCTTTTTTTTATCATTCTCTTCCCCTAAGATTGGTTCGCACATGCTCCCATCATCAGCATATCACATCAGATCTAGAGGCCTCCACCTCCTCCCCCTCCTCCTCCGAGTAATCCGAAAAGCTGAGGAGAAGCTAAGATGAATGACTTGAGTGGCATACTAAAAGAAAATGTTGAGAACATTGAAACTTCAGATGGTCGGAATACCCCGACACAAAATGACTTGGTTTTGCGATTGGAACAAAAGATATTGGAGTTACAAAGAGAACTTGAGCAGGTCCGCAACTTGGCAAACCTCTCCCTCACTCTGAACGTCCCAGACGTTAACCAACAAAATGCTCAAAACTCAGCACCTCCTCAAAATACGCCAAACCAATGTCCACAAAATCCTTCTACACCCCATCAGTACACTATACCACCTCAAAACATAAATCATCTACCGATACCAACTCCTCCACAACACCATCATCAATCAACCCAGTAACCACAAACCACTACCTAATCATACTCCTCAGAACATACCACAACCTATTCTCGATCCTCAAAACTCAACCAACGACCACCACTACACCCAAATACCTAACACTCACTAAAATAGCCCCATATACATGGAAACCCTACCTCACTCCAGTCAACCAATCTCCTATACACCAGAATCCGCTGAGAAGGACCTGCTCATCAAAAACATATCCAATGAGCTCAAGAAGTTGACCAGTCGAGTTCAGGGTGTTGAAGGAGGTAAAGGGATAGAAGGTTTGAACTATGAGGATTTATGCATACAACCAGATGTGGAACTTCCTGAGGGTTACAAACCTCCCAAGTTCGAAATGTTTGACAGAATAGGTAATCCTAAGGTTTATTTGAGAACTTACCGTGACAAGCTCGTGGGGGCCGAAAAAGATGAAAGGATTCGAATGAAGCTTTCATGAGAAGTCTTACTGGAGATGCCATATCCTGGTACATAAGCCAGAATCCTAAGAAGTGGGACAATTGGGTAAGCATGGTATAAGAATTTATGGATCGGTTCAGGTTTAATACAGAAAACGCATTTGATGTCTTCTATATCCAAAACTTAAAGAAGAAGCCAATTGATACTTTTTGCGAGTATGCTACTAGGTGGAGGTCGGAAGTTGCCAAGGTCAGACCGGCATTAGACGAGGAACAAATGAACAAGTTCTTTGTTAGGGCACAGGACCCACAGTATTATAAAAGGCTAATGGTCATTGAGAATCACAAGTTCTCCAATATCATCAAACTCGGAGAAAGGATTGAAGAGGATATCAAAAGCGGAATGGTGACAAACTTTGAGGCGTTGCAGTCATGAACAAAGCATTACAATTAGGTGGCATATCAAAGAAGAAAGAAGTCACGGCAGTAATGGCGGCCCAAGGCACAAAATCTCCGCTCACATACCAAACTCCTCCACCTACATACCAAATACCTCCACCTACATAGCAACCTTCACCTTCCAGATATTCCCAATCCACCGCCGCCTATCACACTTATAACACCTAGACAACCTACTATCATTCACCTCCAACTCGTCCAAATTACTAGAAACCCTAACCTAACTTTAATCGTAAACCACCCAGATAATACACCGCCATTGCTGAACCTATTAACCAGCTGTACGAAAGGTTGAAGGCTACCAGTTATGTCACCCTATTCCCGTTGTGGCAATAGAGAATCCATCTCAATGGGTCAACCCAAATAAAACATATGCATATCATTCCAGAATGAAGGGGCACACCATTGATGAGTGATGGATATTGAAAGATAAGATCCAGACATTGATTGATAACAAGGTCATATAGGCAAAGGAAGCTCTATCCAACATCTGCAACAATCCTCTTCCAGGTCATAGGGGCAAAGGAGTCAATATGATAGAAACTAATAAGGAGTGGAATCCCCGAGGGATCAATTGGACTTATCAAAGAGGGCAACGATCCTAAAAATCCTGCAGTCACTCTCAATCCTATTGTGGTCCAGGTACAACGCTAGTTGAGGTTGAGGTAACCGCATCAGTTCCATTTGAGGTGGAAGTAACACCACCTGCAGCCACATATGTTCTATTTGAGGTAGAAGTGGCCACACCTTTCACAGTGACATTAGTAACCACGCCTTCTTTCAAGTCCAACACCATACCTTAGGATTACGTTGTCGAAGCTAGGCAAAAGGAAAAAGCAAAGATGGAAGAATCTGGTGCCGCACAGGAAATGACCAGAACTGAAAGGATCTATACACCCGAACATTTGGGAGGATCAAGCAAGGAGGCTACTACCAAATAACTTGTTATTAAAATTGGACCGGACGATCTTTGAAGGAAAGTGCAGGCGAGGAATACTCTATCGTCAATCATTTAAACAAGACCCCCGCCCAGATATCCATCTTGTCATTATTGCAAAATTTAGAGGGGCATAAGAATGCTATGATGAAGGTGTTAAATGAAGCTTATGTGCCTAATAATATCACCAGCGGAGAAATGGCCAACATGGTAGGGCAAGTGCTAGAGAGTCATAAGATCACTTTCCACGAGGATGAATTATCGCCTGAAGGGTTAAGTCACAACCGGGCACTGCATATCATGGTACAGTTCGAAGAAAAATTCATTGTCAGGGTCCTAATAGACGGGGGTTCAAGCCTCAACATTTGTCCACTAACTACTCTGGAAAGACTAGGCAAAGATTTCCATGAGATACGGGCAGGAAGTATAAACATAAAAACATTTGATGGGTCTCAAAGAGCCACGATTGGGGAGATTAACCTTTGTCTGCAGATGGGACCAACTTGGTTTGATATTGAGTTCCAAGTATTTGACATATCAATTGCATACAATCTTCTATTGGGTCGACCGTGGATACATGCCGCTGGGGCCATGTCTTCCACGCTACACCAGGCCATGAAGTTCAAATAGAACCATCAGGAAGTAATCATTCATGGAGATGGAAGTAATCCTATTTACACCAGTCAAACTATCCTGATTATTAAGAATAGGAGAAGGCTGGGCGGAGAAACTTATCATCACATTAAATATGTCAATGCAATTGAGAAGGACAAGTGGTGGAGTAACAAAATAGAAAGCATACTGGCATGGTCTGGGTATGAACCCGGCAAAGGACTTGGAAAGGATCTCCAGGGCATTACCAAGTCGATACGGTTGAAATGTCACGGCACAACTTTCGGGCTGGGATATCCATACACCTGGCAAGAGTATGATGATTGGTCACCTCCATGGAGTGGTCCTTATTACCATCTCAAGCAGCCAGTACCATATTTAAGTCAGACTTTTCACCATGCCGATACGATATGGGGATCTGTAGAGGAAGAAGCTTTGGCTGGGTTGAGAAACTTGTTCCTAAAAGACAAGAATATGGATTGCAATGTGATAATTGAGGAGGATGAGGAAGAAGGCCTCACCATTCAGACTGTGTAGGATGGAGTTGTTCTTAGGAATTGGACCGCCACACCATCCCGCGCCCGCCGACTCCCTGGGTAGCTTGGCATTTAGCTTGATTTTTTTTTAGCCATGCTAGGCATTTCAGATGTTTTCAGTAATTTTATTTTAAAAACGCATTTTGTTTCAAAATAATTGCTCGAGTCACCAAGATGTACTTGTTTTGGATATTTTTTAAATTTGATCAACACATTGCTATTTATTATTCATTATTATCTTTGCATTTTCTTTCTACAATGTTATTATTACTTTTCCTGATGAACCGATGACTGTGACATGTAATGAGACAACGTAACATAAGGATAGTGACTTAGAAGAAAAAGATGAAATATCTGAGGAAGTTTTCAGAGAGGTTGAGAACTTTGAGAACAAACCTAAGTCCAACCTGGACGAAACCTAAGCAATTAATTTGGGAGACACCGAAACCGTCTAGGAGACTCGCATAAGCATTCACTTATCACCGTCAGAGAAGGAAGAGTACTTTCGTTTCCTGAAGGAATATAAGGATATCTTTCAATGGTCATATGATGATATGACCGGTCTGAGCACATCCATAGTGGCTCATAAGTTGCCTACCAATCCAATGTGTCCGCCGGTGAAGCAGAAACTCAAAAAGTTCAAACCAGATATAAGCCTAAAAATCAACGAGGAAGTCACTAAGCAAATCAAAGCCAAAGTCCTCAGGGTAGTTGAGTACCCATCCTAGTTAGCCAAAATTGTACCAGTTCTGAAGAAAGATGGGAAGGTCAGGATCTGTGTCAACTATCGAGATTTAAACAGAGCAAGTCCCAAGGACGATTTTCCACTGCCAAATATACATATCCTGATCGACAATTATGCCAATCATGAACTCCAATCCTTTGTAGATTGCTTCGCATGTTATCACCAGATCTGGATGGACAAAGAAGATGCAAAGCAAAAAGCTTTCATTACACCGTGGGGAGTGTACTGCTACAAGATGATTCCATTCGATCTAAAGAACGCTGGGGATACTTATATGAGAGCCATGACAAACATCTTTCATGATATGATACAAAAGGAAATAGAGGTGTATGTTGACGACGTCATCATCAAATCCAAGAAGCCACAGATCAAATAGAAGACTTAAGAAAGTTCTTTAATAGGCTAAGGAAGTACAATCAAAAAGTGAACCCCGCAAAATGTGCATTTGGGGTTCCTGCAGGAAAGTTGTTGGCATTCATTGTCAGCCCCCGAGGAATCGAGTTGGACCCGTCCAAAATTAAAGTTATTCAAGAGTTACCACCACCAAAGAAAAAGAAGTACGTGATGAGCTTCCTAGGATGTCTCAATTACATCAGTCGTTTCACAGCACAGTCCACAGTTATATGTGAACCCATCTTCAAAATGTTGAGGAAAGATGTTGAAACGAGTTGGCCCGAGGATTGTCAAAAAGCTTGAGACAAAATCAAGGAATACCTATCCACACCACCAGTCCTAGTCCCGCCAGATCCTGGGAGACCTCTACTGTTGTATTTGTTCGTGCTAGATAGAGCTTTCGGATGCGTTTTGGGACAACATGACAAAATGGGAAGAAAAGAGCAAGCCATATAGTACTTGAGTAAGAAGTTCACACCTTATGAAGCATGGTATTCTCTGCTAGAGTGCCCTTTTTGTGCTTTAACATGGACAACCCTGAAATTGAGGCATTAGCTCTGTGCCTATACCACATACCTCATATCTAGGATGGACCCTTTGAAGTACATCTTTCAAAAGCCCATGTCGGCCGGGAAGTTAGCCAATTGGCAGATATTGTTAAGTGAGTTTGATATCGTCTATGTAACTCAGAAGGCGTTCAAAAGACAAGCATTGGCAGACCATCTTGCTGAAAATCCCGTGGGAGGAGAATACGAACCATTAAAAATGTGTTTTCCTTATGAAGAGTATCATTCGTAGGAGAGAACATTGCTGAAGCCCGCGATGGTCGGAGAATATTCTTCAATGAAACTGCAAACTCAAAAGAGTAGGTATCGAAGCAGTTTTGGTATCAGAAATAGGCAAACATTATCCGATATCCGCAAAGCTTAGGTTCCCATACACCAACAATATGATAGAATATGAGGCTTGCATCACGGGTCTCAATTTGGCCATTGATATTAATATACACGAGTTGCTGGTAACTGGTGATCCCAATCTTCTGGTACATCAGATTCAAGGAGAGTTGGATACGAAGGACACCAATATACTACCATACTTGTATCGTGTGCAGGAATTGATGAAGAGATTCACAAAGATAGAATTCATACATGTGCCCAGAATTCAAAATGAGTTCGCAGATGCACTGACCACTTTGTTGTTAATGATACAACATCCAGATAAGAATTTCATCAATCTCATCCCGATGAGGATCCATACTCAACCGACTTACTGTGCTCATGTTGAAGAAAAAACGGATGGAAAGTCTTGGTTCCATGACATCAAGGAATATTTGGCAAAAGGAGAATACCCGGAACAGGCGAATCATACTCAGAAACGCACACTGTAGAGGTTGTCCAATCACTTCTTCCAAAGCGGAGGAACCCTGTATAGAAGAACTCCTGATCTAGGATTGTTAAAGTGTGTTGACGCAAAGGAGGCTTCCAGATTGCTTGAGGAGATACATGCCGAAACTTGCGGACCATATACGAATGGTTTTGTTCTAGCCAAGAAGATACTCAGAGTTGGATATTTTTGGATGCCATGGAAATAGATTGCATCTGGTATGTACAAAAATGTCACCAATGCCAGGTACATGCAGACATGATGAAGGTACCACCTAATGAGATCAACGCAACAAGTACACCTTGGCCTTTTGTTGCATGGGGAATGAATGTCATCGGTCCGATCGAGCTCACCACTTCAAACGGGAACCGGTTCATTTTAGTGGCTATTAACTACTTTACAAAATGGGTAGAGGCTGCATCCTACAAAGCTGTAACCAAGAAAATCGTTGTAGCTTTCATCAAGGATCGTATTGTTTGCCAATTTGGAGTTCTCGGGTCCATTATCAATGATAATGCCGCCAATCTCAATAGTGATTTGATGAAAGCCATGTGTGAAACTTTCAAAATCAAGAACAAGAATTCTGCATCATACAGGCCTCAAATGAATGGAGCCATGGAAGCTGCCAACAAGAACATCAAGAAGATACTAAGGAAGATGATAGAAACTAACTAACAATGGAATGAGAATTTACCCTTTTCCCTATTAGGATACCGCACTACGGTCTGCACATCAATTGGGGCAACCCTCTATTTATTGGTTTATGGTACCGAAGTTGTAATTTCACCTGGGGTACAAATTCCTTCTTTAAGGGTCATACAGGAAGACGAACTCAGTGATGCAGAATAGATAAGGATCCGCTATGAGCAACTGGCCCTTATAAACGGAAAACGAATGAACACAGTATGTCACGGTCAGCTTTATCAGAACAAAATATCCAGAGCTTTCAACAAAAGGGTCAAACCAAGACAATTCGCACCGGGATAGTTGGTGTTGAAGAAGATATTTTCGCATCAAGATGAAGCCAAAGGGAAATTCTCTCCCAACTGGCAAGGTCCTTACATGGTTCACTGAATGCTAATAGGAGGAGCACTCATACTCGCAGAAATGGACGGAGAAGTCTGGCCAAAACCAATCAATTTAGACGCATTCAAGAGATACTATGTTTAGATTGTTTACATTCTTTCATATGATGTAACTGAACTACACTTGACCTGATACCCGTTTAAGAGGGGATACGTAGGCAGCCCTGTACGTTCGGTCATATCTTAATAAAATATTCATTTTCCCCAGAACCAGAAACTGGGGCAGAATTTTGAGGAGGACCCTCAGAATTTCAAAGCAAGTCCAGCTGATGCCATCATATGCCACACAACCAGAAATCTATTAAGTAACTAAAGTAGGATTTTGAGAAGGCAAAATTTCGGAGCAGATCTGACAAATTTCGTCGCACACAGAACGACCAAAAGATCAAACTGGGGCAAAATTTTGAGGAGGACCCTCAAAATTCTATCGCAAGGAAGCTGCAAATGTCTCTAAAACAGTGTTACGGTCACTAGTTCATCTAATTTACTGGATATTACATATCACTATGTTTTCTAAAATAACTCTATTTCATCAATAAGTGGATATTTTTGAAAACTTTATTTCTATGGCCACCAGGTGTTACCAGGGTAACTCGAACAGGGCCTTCAGAATATAGTAAAGCAAAGCAAGCAGACAAGAGCACGAACCAACCTTCCCTCTTACAAAACTCACAATTTTTCTTTGAATGCAGGCACAGTGAATATGACAGGAATATTCGCAAACATACATGTCAAAGTCACTATCCTCATAACAATCAGGCCACGAGATGCAAAATACAGCCAGCTAAGAAATATTATATTTCTATTTGTTACTTTCATAAGGCTAAGCATTGACTTCTCTTTGCATGAGACTAAGCCTTATCTCAAAATCTTGCATGAGGCTAAGCCCTGCCTCCCTATTTGCATAAGGCTAAGCATTGCCTTCTTTTTGTATGAGACTAAGCCTTGTCTCAAATCTTGCACGAGACTAAGCCCTGCCTCCCTTTTTGCATAAGGCTAAGCATTGCCTTCTTTTTCGATGAGACTAAGCCTTGTCTCAAAATCTTGCATGACGCTAAGCCTTGCCTCCCGATTTGCATAAGGCTAACCATTGCCTTCTCTTTGCATGAGACTAAGACTTGTCTCAAATCTTGCACGAGGCTAAGCTCTGCCTCCCTATTAGCATAAGGCTAAGCATTGTTGTCACGGCCCTAAACCCGAACCCGATCGTGATGGCGCCTCTCGTGAAGACAAGGCCAGCCGACTATTCCCAATTCGATGTTAAATAGTTAAAGAGCAAGAAAGAAATTTAAAACATGATTTAACAATACTAAGTAACGGATAATATCAATAAAATGCGAAAGTACAACCCAACACAGCCCTAACCGGGGTGTCACTAGTCATGAGCATCTATAAGTCATAATACAAATCTGCTAAGTCTATAAACTAATAAAATTATCTGAAAAGAGATAGAAATGATAAAGGAGAAGGAACACGGGACTGCGGGCGTCAAGCAGCTACCTCGTGAACTCCGAATGTCCACCTGAAGCTTGAAGGATCAGCACTCGGGAACGGAAGCAGCTACGCCTGAATCTGCACATACGGGTGCAAGGAGTAAAGTGAGTACTACAACTCATTGAGTAAAAAATGCAAATAAAAACTGAAAGCAAGAAAACACGTAAGGCACAAAGCATTCTATAATGAAGCAGTAAACCATTTGAAAGTAGTAAACCAGTGAAAAGATAACTAAAATCCTTTTTCAACAAGTAAACAGGAAGTTGAATGGCAATTAAGGAAGAATAAACACATAGAAGTTTGCCCCTCTGGCACTGTAACAACAAAACCGCCCCTCGGGCAACATCTCAGAACAATACCAGCCCCTCGGGCTCAATCTCACATCAGAATGGGTACCTAAGCTCACTAGGGGTGTGCAGACTCCTGGAGGGGCCCCTTACGACCCAAGCGCAATACCAAGTCATCTCGTGGCATCAACACTAGGCTCTCGACCTCATATCACTCAAGCCACCTCGTGGTGTACAGATCTCAGGCCCTCGGCCTCAAATCAATACCAGTGTTTCCTCACATCATAGGCCCTCGGCCCTACTCAGTCAAAAATCCTCCCAAGCCACTCGGGCGATAGTAAAATAGTGTTTCTCTGCCCAAACATCATTTAAAATATCATTTAAGAATTAAAACTGAGTAAACATGGCTGAGTATGAAAACAGTGGAAAATAACATGACTGAATTCAAGTATAAAGTCAAAACAGTGAGGAAAATATCAATAAAAATCCCCGAAGGGTTCAAATAGTTGGCACGAAGCTCAAATATGGCATTCAGCCCAAATAATGATGATAGCAAATATATTTCAATCAAATACGCAGTAAAATCATCAATCGGGACGGACCAAGTCACAATCCCCAATAGTGCACGACCCCACGCTCGTCATCAAGCGTGTATCTCACCTCAATATAGCACTACGATGTGAAATCCGGGATTTCAAACCCTCAGAACATCATTTACAATCATTACTCACCTCGAACCGATCAAATCTCTAGCTCGGGATGCCTTTGCCCCTCGAGTCAGCCTCCGCTCGCATCGAATCTATCTAAAATCAGAACAAGGACGTCACAATATGCTAAGGGAACGAAGCTCAAGAGAAAAAAATCAACAAATGACACAAATCCCAAAATTACCAAAACCTGACCCCCTGGCCCACGTCTCAGAATTCAATAATTTTTACATTAATAGATTCCTTATCTCCCCTCGAGTTCCTACATATCAAAAGTTCAGAAATCCAACCCCAAATGATCCTTCAAATCCACAATTAAATTCCTAAGTTCCCAAGCCCTAGTTTCCCCAGTTTTCACCCTTAATTTCCATGATTTCTAGCTCTATCCATGAAATAATAGCATAGGAACGAGTTTTAAGCCCAAATTCCTTACCTCAATAAAGTTCTCTTGAAATCCCTCTCTCAAATCATCCAAAAAGCTCCAAAGCCGAGATAAAAATGGTGAAATAGCTCAAAATTCGCGAAGCCCACAATTTATACCTTCTGCCCAGAAATTTTCGCATTTGCGGCCCAATACCCACTTCTGCGGTACCACATTTGCAGTTATTTCTCCGCTTCTGCGGAAATCACTTATCCAGCCAAAAATTGCATCTCTGATCACACTTTCGCATCTGCGACATCGCAAATGCAGTCACCCTAATCGGTTATGTGGTCTCTACTCACCTGGCCCTTTTTCGCTTCTGCGATAGATCTCCCGCACACGTGGCACCGCACCTGCGATCCCCAATCCGCAGGTGCAAAAATACCAGAAGCGGCAATTCAACAGCTGCAACAACAATCCAAACTTCCCGTTAACCATCCGAAATCACCCCGAGAGCCCCGGGACCTCAACCAAAAGCACAAACATATCCTAATACCTTATTCAAACTTGTTCCAATCATCAAATCACCTTAAATAACATCAAATCACCCAAAACATATCAGATTCAAGACAAACTTTCTAAAATCTTCCAAATTCCGTTTTTGATCAAAAACCCAACCAAACCATGTCCGAATGACTTGAAAAATTGCACATACATACCAAATGACCCAGCGAAACTACTACAACTCTCGAGATTCCATTCTGACCCCTATATCAAAATCTTGCCTACCAATTGGAAATCGCCAAAATATCAATTTTGCCAATTCAAGTCTAAATCTACTCCGAACCTCTAAAACTCATTCTGATCACACTCCTAAGTTCCAAATCACCTCCCAATACTAATCGAACCATCAGAACCCACATCCGGGCCTTCTAACACATCAGTCAACATCTGGTTGGCTTTTCCAACTTAAGCTTTCTTAAAAGAGACTAAGTGTCTCAAACCTTACCAATATCATTCCGAATTCGATCCGACCAACCCAATACCACAAACCACGGATAACGAAGCATAAAGAAGCAGAAATGGGGGAAACGGAGCGGTAACTCATGAGACGACTGGCTAGGTCGTCACATCCTCCCCAACTTAAACAAACGTTTGGCCTCGAACGAGTCAAGAAAACACACCTGAAGCCTCAAACAGGTAAGGATATCTGCTCTGCATCTCCCATTCGATCTCCCAGGTAGCCTCCTCCACGGGCCAACCTCTCCGCTGCACTTTCACTAAAGCTATATCCTTTGACCTCAACTTCCGAACCTAATGACCCAAAATAGCTTCTGGCTCCACATCATTGGTCAAATCATCATGCAACTGAACCGCGCTAAAATCCAGAACATGAGACGGATCCCCAATATACTTTCGGGGCATAGAAACATGAAATATCGGATGCACACTCGACAATCTGGGTGGCAAAGCAAGCTCTTAAGCCACCTCCTCAATCCTATGAAGCACCTTAAAAGTTCCAATGAACCGCGGTCTCAATTTCCCTTTCTTCCCAAATCTCATAACACCCTTCATGGGCGAAACCTTCAAAAAAACCTTCTCATGACCAACCATATAGGACACATCTCGAACCTTCCCGTCAGCATAACTCTTTTGCCTCGACTGCGTTGTACGAAGCCTCTCCTGAATCACCTTCACCTTCTCCAATGCATCTTGCACCAAATCAGTCCCCAATAGCCTAGCCTCACTGGGCTCGAACCAACCAACTAGAGATATATACCGCCTCCCATACAAAGCCTCATATAGAGCCATCTGAATACTCGACTGGTAGCTATTGTTATAAGCAAACTCTGCAAGCGGTAGAAATTGATCCCATGACCCTCCGAAATCAATGACACAAGCATGTAACATGTCCTCCAATATCTGAATAGTATGGTTGGACTGCCCGTTCGTCTAAGGATGAAAATACGTGCTCAACTCAACCTGAGTACCCAACTCTCGCTGCATAGACCTGCAAAACTGCAATGTAAACTGAGTGCCCCTATTTGAAATAATGGAAACTGGGACACCATGCAGACGAACAATTTCCCAGATATAGATCTCTACCAACCGCTCTGAAGAATAGGTAGTACACACAGGAATGAAGTGCGCGGACTTGGTCAGTCGATCCACAATCACCCAAATAGCATCAAACTTTCTCAAGGTCCGTGGAAGTCCAACAATAAAGTCCATAGTGATCCTCTCCCATTTCCACTCGGGAATATCCATCTGTTGAAGCAAGCCACCCTAATCCCTGATGCTCAAATTTCACCTGCTGACAATTGAGACACCGAGCTACAAATCCCACAATATCTTTCTTCATTCTACACCACCAATAGTGTTGCCTTAAATCCTGATACATCTTTGCGAAACACGGATGAATGGAATGCCGCGAGCTATGGGCCTCCCCCAGAATCAACTCCCGAAGCCCATCCATATTGGGCACACAAACCCAGACTTCTATCCCCAACTCCCTATCATCACCAATGGTCACATCTCTGGCATCATCATACTGAACTCTGTCCTTAAAAACAAGCAAATGCGGATCATCATACTGGCGCTCTCTGATACAATCATATAAAGAAGACCGAGAAACCACACAAGCCAATACCCGACTGGGATCCGAAATATCCAACCTCACGTACCGATTGGCCAAGGCCTGAACATCAATTACAAGAGGCCTCTCCCCAACTGGAATATATGCCAAACTCCCCATACTCACTGTCTTTCGGCTCAAAGCATCGGCCGCCACATTGGCCTTTCCCGAATGATACAATATAGTGATATCATAATACTTAAGCAACTCCAACCATCTCCGCTACCTCAAATTAAGATCCTTTTGCTTGAACAAATGCTGAAGACTGCAATGATCAGTGAGCACCTCACAAGATATGCCATACAAGTAATGCCTCCAAATCTTCAATGCGTGAACTATGGCAGCCAACTCCAAACCATGAACGGGGTAGTTCTTCTCAGGGGGCTTCAATTGATGAGAAGTATAAGCAATAACTCTACCCTCCTGCATCAACACACAACCAATCCCAACTCTCGAAGCATCACAATACACGGTATATGAACCTGAACCTGATGGCAAAACCAACGCTCGAGTTGTGGTCAAAGCTATCTTGAGCTTCTGAAAGCTCTCCTCACACTCGTCCGACTATACAAATGAAGCACCCTTATGAGTCAACTTGGTCAAGGGTGATGCGATAGATGAGAATACCTGAACATACTGGCGATAATAGCCTCCCAAACCAAGAAAGTTGCGAATCTTTGTGGCTAAGGACGGTATGGGCCAACTCTAAATCGCCTCTATCTTCTTCAGATCAACCTGAATACCCTCACTGGACACTATGTGCCCCAAGAAAGCCACTGAACTGAGCCAAAACTCACACTTGGAGAATTTTGCATAAAGCTTCTCCTCCCTCAATCTCTACAACACAACTCTCAAATGCTCCGTGTGCCCCTCATGACTACGTGAGTACACTAGAATATCATCAATGAAGGCTATGACAAATGAGTCGAGAAAAGGCCGGAACACGCTATTCATCAAATGCATGAACGTTGCTGGGGCATTAGTCAGCCCAAAAGACATCACCAAGAACCCATAATGACCATATCGGGTCCTTAAAGCCATATTAAGAATATCCGAGTCCCTGATCTTCAACTGGTGATAACCTGATCGGAGATCAATCTTGGAGAACACCCTTGCTCCCTGAAGCTGGTCGAATAAATCATCAATGTGAGGCAAAGGATACTTGTTCTTAATTGTTACCTTGTTCAATTGCCTAATCAATGCACATCCTCATTATGCCATCCTTCTTCTTCACAAATAGAACCGACACACCCCAAGGTGATACACTAGGCCGAATGAACCCCTTACCAAGGAGTTCCTGAAGCTGGTCCTTCAACTCCTTCAACTCCACCGGTGTCATACGATATGGCAAAATAGAATTGGGCTGAGTGCCCGGCACCAGGTCAATACCAAAATCAATATCCATGTCTGATGGCATGCTGGGTAGGTCAACAGGAAACATATTGGGAAAATCCCTCACAACTGGAACAGAATCAATACTGGGAGCCTCAACTCCGACATCCGTCACAAACGCTAGATATGAAAGACAACCCTTCCCAACCATACGCTGGGCCTTCAAGAAAGAGATCACTCTATTAGGAACATAATCAGTCACACCTCGCCACTCGATCCGTGGCATACCCTGCATAGCCAATATGATTGCTTTGGCATGACAGTCCAGAATAGCACGATACGGAGATAACCAATCCATGCCCAAAATGACATCGAAATCGACCATGCTCGGTAATAATAGATCCACCCGGGTCTCCAGACCCCCAATAGTCACTACACAAGGTCTACAACAACAGTATCACCCACCGTGGTAGATATATGAATAGGTAAAGCAAGAAACTCACGGTTCATACCCAAATAATGAGCAAAGTATGATGATATATAATAAAAGGTGGAACCAGGATCAAATAATACAGAGGCATCTCTGTGGCAGACTGAAATAATACATGTAATAATAGCATCTGAAGCAATAACATCGGGTCTGCCTGGAAGTACATATAAATAGGCCTGACCGCTACCTGATCGACCTCCTCTCTGGGGCGACCCCTAGCTGACCCCCACCCCTAGCTAGTTGGGCGGGTGGTGACGAAGTAACTAGCACTGAAGTCGATGACTAACCCCTCTGCTGGAATGAACTATCAAAATGACGGGGACACTGCCTCCACATGTACCCATATCTCCACACTCATAACAACTCCCAGGTGTTGGAGAAAGGGACTAAAGGGAACCCCTCACACCTGAGTGACTAGCAGATGCACTCGGCATGGAAGAGCCCTGAACTGATGGAGCACGGGTCAAACTCTGAGCTGGAAGTGCATTAAGTGATGATTGGCCCTACTGAGAACTATGATAACCATGACCCGAAGATGCCCCACTATAACCTGGGTGAGCTCACTGAGGAGACCTGAATGGACGGCCTCTGTCGTGCTGAAACTAACCCCTCAAAGGAGCACCACTGTAGCTACCAGATCCTTGAGGCCACTTAGCCTCTCTCTCCTCTCGCTCCTGGCGAAGAACAGGCTCAATCTCATGGGCAATATCCATGACTTCCTCGAATGTAGCACCAGTCACCCTCTCCCGGGTCATGATAATATAGAGCTAATAAGTGAGTCCATCAACAAACCTCATAATCCTCTCTCTATCAGTCAGAACCAGCCAGATAGCATGACGAGCCAACTCAAAGAACCTCAACTCATACTGTGACACAGTCATCTCCCCCTGACGCAACCACTCAAGCTGCCTACGTAGCTCCTTTCTGCGAGACTGCGGCACATACTTCTCCAAAAAGAGAACCGAGAACTGCTACCAAGAAAAAGGTGTTGCACCAATATACCTACACCTCTCAAAATCCTCCCGCCAAGTGAAAGCAGCTCCTAAAAACTGATAGGTAGTGAAAGTGACCCCGCTGGTCTCCAAAATACCCGTTGTTCGAAGCATCCTCTAAAACTTGTCCAAAAATCCCTGGGCATCCTCGCCCTCTACACCACTGAAGGTCGGAGGCTGCAATCTACCAAACCTCTCCAACCTACGTTGCTCATCCTCAGGCATAGCAGGAACTACATAGTCTTGAGCAGCTGCAACCGGTTAAGCTGGATGTGCCCCGGGCATCTGAAGTACATACATGACCTACTAAGGTGTGTAAGTGGTGGGAGTCCGATTGCCTCCCTGGCCTGAGAAGTAGCTGCGGCTGTAGTGACTGAAACCGCCTGAGCTAGGCTAGTGCAAACTGATAATATCTGAACCAAGGCCTCCTGAAGACCCGAAATCATAATAGGCATAGCTGGTGCTTGAGCTTGTGCTGCTGGAGCATCCATAGCTGGAACCTGGTCATGAACTAGGGCAGCTGGTGGATCTGTAGGTGCTGCCCTCGCTGCTCTGCCCCTACCACGATCGCATCCTCGGCCTCTGGTGGTCATAGCTGGTGACACTGGTGGTCGTCCATCCTGACGGGTAGCGCGTGTCATCACCATCTGTGAGAGAATAGAATAACAGAAGTTTAGTACTCGGATCAACAAATTCGCACGACAAGAATTTCAAGGATATGAAGTTTTTCCTAAAGGTTCTGCAGCCTCTCGAGGATAAACACAGATGTCTTCGTACCGATCCACGAGACTCTACTAAACATGCTCATGACTCGTGTGACCTATGTATCCCAGGCTCTAATATTAACTTGTCATGACCCAAAACCCGGACCCGGTCATGATGGCGCCTCTCGTGAAGACAGGGCCATTTGACTATTCCCAATTTGATGTTAACAGTTAAACAGCAAGAAAGCAATTTAAAACATGATTTAATAATACTAAGTAGTGGATAATATCAATAAAATGCGGAAGTACAACCCAACGCAGCCCTAACCGGGGTGTCACTAGTCATGAGCATCAATAAATCATAATACAAATCTGCTAAGTCTATAAACTAGTACAACTGTCTAAAAAGAGATAGAAATGATAAAAGAGAAGGAACACGGGACTGTGGGCGTCAAGCAGCTACCTCGTGAACTCCGAATGTCCACCTGAAGCTCGAAGGATCAGCACTCAGGAGTGGAACCAGCTATGCCTGAATCTGCACACAAGGGTGCATGGAGTAAAGTGAATACTCCAACTCAATGACTAACAAATGTAAATAAATACAGAAAGCAAGAAAACATGTAAGGCACAAGGCATTCTATAATAAAGCAGTAAACCAGTGAAAAGATAAGTAAAATCCTTTTTTAACAAGTAAATAGGAAATTGACAGGAAATTAAGGAAGAATAAGGACATAGAAGTTCTCCCCTCGGGAACTGTACTAGCAAAATCGTCCCTCAGGCTAAATCTCACATCACAATGGGTAACCGCGCTCACTGGGGGTGTGCAGACTCCTGGAGGGGCCCCTTACGGCCCAAGCGCAATAACAAGCCATCTCATGGCATCAACACTAGGCTCTCGACCTCATATCACTCAAGCCACCTCGTGGCGTCACACCATCAGCCTCAAATCAATATCAGTGTTTTCTCACATCATAGGCCCTCAGCCTTACTCAGTCAAAAATCCTCACAAGCCACTCAGGCGATAGTAAAACACTATTTCTCAGCCCAAACATCATTTAAAATATCATTTAAGTATTAAAACTGAGTAAACATGGCTGAGTGTGAAAACATTGGAAAATAACATGACTGAGTTCAAGTATAAAGTCAAAACAGTGAGGAAAATATCAATAAAAATCCCCGAAGGGTTCAAATAGTTGGCACAAAGCTCAAGTATGGAATTCAGCCCAAATAATGATGATAGAAAATAGATTTCAGTCAAATACGCGGTAAAATCATCAATCGGGATGGACCACGTCACAATCCTCAATAGTGCACGACCCCACGCTCGTCATCAAGTGTGTGTCTCACCTCAATATAGCACTACAATGTGCAATCCGAGGTTTTAAACCCTCAGAACATCATTTACAATTATTACTCACCTCGAACCAGTCAAAACTCTAACTCGCGATGCCTTTGCCACTCGAATCAGCCTCCACTCGCGTTGAATCTATCAAAAATCAGAATGAGGATGTCAAAATATGCTAAGGGAATGACGCCCAAGCGAAAACAATCAACAAAGGACACAAATCCCAAAATTACCAAAATCCAACCCCGGGCCCATGTCTCAGAATTCAATAATTTTTACATCAATAGATTTCTTATCGCCCCACGAGTTCCTACATATCAAAAGTTCAGAAATCCGACCTTAAATGGCCATTCAAATCCACAATTAAAGGCCTAAGTTCCCAAACCCTAGTTTCCCTAATTTTCACCCTTAATTTCCATGATTTCTGGCTCTAATCCATGAAATAATAGCATAGGAACGAGCATTAAGTCCAAATTCCTTACCTCAATGAAGTTCTCTTGAAATCCCTCTCTCAAATCGTCCAAAAAGATCCAAAGCTGAGATAAAAATGGTGAAATAGCTCAAAATTCGCGAAGCCCACAATTTATACCTTTTGCCCAGAAATTTTTGCATCTGCGGCCCAATACCCCCTTCTGCGTTTTGCATTTGCGGTTATTTTGTCGCTTCTGCGGAAATCACCTATCCAGCCAAAAATTGCATCTGCGATCACACTTCTGCATCTGCAACATCGCAGATGCGGTCACCCTAACCGTTGCTGCGGTCTGTGCTCACCTGGCCCTTTTTCGCTTCTGCGATAGATCTCCCGCACGTGTAGCGCTGCACCTGCGGTCCCCAATCCGCAGATGCAAAAATACCAGAAGCAGCAATTCAGTAGGTGCAACAACAATCCAAACTTCCCGTTAACCATCCGAAATCACCTCGAGGCCCCCGGATCTCAACTAAAAGCATAAGCATATCCAAATACCTTATTCAAACTTGTTCCAATCATCAAATCACCTCAAAAAACATCAAATCATTCAAAACACATCGGATTTAAGCCAAACTTTCTAAAATCTTCAAAATTCTGCTTTTGATCAAAAATCCTACCAAACCACGTCCGAATGACTTGAAAATTTGCACACACATCCCAAGTGACCCAAAGAAACTACTGCAACTCTCAGAATTCTCTTCCGACCCCTATATCAAAATCTTGCCTACCAACCGGAAATCGCCAAAATATCAACTTCTCCAATTCAAGGTTAAATCTACTCCGAACCTCCAAAACTCATTCCGATCACACTTCTCAATATCAAATGACCTCCCAAAGCTAACCAAACCATCGAAACTCACATCCGATCCCTCTAACACATAAGTCAACATCCGATTGGCTTTTCCAACTTAAGCTTCCTTAAAAGAGAATAAGTGTCTCAAACCTTACCAAAATCATTTTGAATTCGATCCGACCAACCTGATACCACAAAACACGGACAACGAAGCATAAAGAAGCAGAAATATGGGAAACAGAGTGGTAAATCATGAGACGACTGGACGGGTCGTCACAATTGCCTTCTTTTTGCATGAGACTAAGCCTTGTCTCAAAATCTTGCATGAGGCTAGCCCTGCCTTCTCATTTGCATAAGGCTAAGCACCGCCTTATCTTTGCATGGGACTAAGCCTTGTCTCAAATCTTGCACGAGGCTAAGCGATGCCTCCCTATTTGCATAAGGCTAAGCATTGACTTCTCTTTGCATGAGACTAAGCCTTGTCTCAAAACTTGCACGAGGCTAAGCCCTGCCTCCTTATTTTCATAAGGCTAAGCATTGCCTTCTCTTTGCGTGAGACTAAGCCTTGTCTCAAATCTTGCATGAGGCTAAGCATTGCCTTCTCTTTGCATGAGACTAAGCCTTGTCTGAAATCTTGCACGAGGCTAAGGCCTGCCTCCATATTTGCATAAAGCTAAGCACTGCCTTATCTTTGCATGAGACTAAGCCTTGTCTCAATCATGTATGAGGCTAAGCCCTGCCTCTATATCTGCATAAGGCTAAGCACTGCCTTTTCTTTGCATGAGACTAAGCCCTGTCTCAAATGTTGCATGAGGTAACCCCTGCCTCCACATTTTTATAAGGCTAAGCATTGCCTTTTCTCTGCATGAGACTAAGCCCTATCTCAAAATTCGCATGAGGCTAAGCTCTGCCTTCGTATTTGCATAAGGCTAAGCACTGCCTTCTCATGGGGGACTAAGCATTGTCTTCCCTTGTATAATTGTTGCTCTATTCTAAAACTTTGTATTGTCTTCTTCTCTCGGGGCTAAGATCTGCCCCCAAACTCTGCACAAGGCTAAGCTTTGTCTTGTAGTTACCTTTGACATCATGTCACTGTATTTCATGGGCTGATGTATAGCCAACTTGTCCAAAGGCATCATAGTCCGAAGGCATCATCCTCATAGCCTAAAGACACTATGTAATGGCCTGAGGATCTCTCAATACTATGAACCATTATTCAAAGGCGTCATGGTTTAGAGGCACCATACTCATGGCCCGAGAACATCATTTTATGGCCTGCGAATCTCTTATCTCATGATTCATGCCCCCGGACATCATGGTCTAAGGACGTCATCCTCAAACCGTCCAAAGACAATCTTCATGGTCCAAAGGGAATTTGCATCATGTTTAAATTCTTGCAATAATCTACATATTGTCATGCTTCGCGTTTTAAGTTTTGTAGGTAATCCAGGAAGTAACCGTTATTCAAACATGAGCCACCTTCGCTCCGGTTTCCACTCATACCCTTCTGGTTTCTATTTGTGCCTTACCATTATTTCAAACGTAATCGACTCCTATCAATTACTCGTCTTTACCCCACGACTGTTCAGATACCTACCATGTGATACATCCATTATACTTCAGACTCATCATCATAACTCCATTTGATATTACCCTTCACATAAGAACTTTTTTCTGAAACTTGCTACCATTCCTATAACAAATTCATCGACCTCATTTACCGTTGGGTCCAGAACTACACATGGCCTGATTTCTGTAAAACCAGGGATATCTAAGCAGCTCAGACCAGGGTTCGGCCTCTATTTTTCAAAACATCCCATTCGGTCAAAATCGGTCATCATTTCTTTACTCGAAAACTCTTTCATCCTTTCCGGATAAAGATGGGCAGCTGTTGATACCCAATTTTTCCCTCATATATTTTCAAAATGCATATATACTTTCAAAATAGTGCATGCTCATCAACCAACATTTTTCCATTTTTTTTTTGTATTTTTAAAAGGATTTTAATCAATTTATTCTAGCATTTTATTATATAAGTAATTATTAATTGCATCACAAACGGGTTTTACGATAATTTTATTTGCTTAATTTTATCATTTATATTTTTACTAAGCTTTGATTATTTCACAAATAGCCATATGTATATGTTAGGGTTATAATTATAATAACTTTGCAATAATAGCCCGTGTGTGCATAATTACCTTATTTCATAAGAAAATAATATTTTATATTTTTATTATGCTAAGTAATTATTTTAAATCATCTTCATGCATAAAAAATATTTTTATCATTTAATTATCTATTTTTACAAATTATTTTATTAATAAATTGGGTATTTAACAAATAACCCTTTTAATTATGCTAAATTCGGACCCCCGACCCAATTCATCTACCTTAGCCCAATTTCCTATCTAACCCGCCCCAATCCGAAACCAATCTTGACCGTTGATCTCAAAGATAAACGGTCCAAAACCCTCTTTCCATTTTTAATTAAGCTAACCCCCTCCCCCAAAACCCTACCTCACTCTCTCATTTGCGCTGCCTCTAGATTCTCTCCTCCTGTCTTCTCTATGCGACACCCTCAAACCCTAGAGCATCGTCACTCAAAAATTCCCAAAAGCCCCTTCTATTCTTGACAAGACATGGGATCATCTGGTGATTCACTACCTTATCTATCCTTTCACCTCTTCAGGTTGTTCGATTACATTGATTATGAAAGAATCTCAAAGAGATTCAACTCAGATTTGTTCAAAACCTTTGTATGAACTTACCTATGGTCATCTCCATTTATGAGTACTATTATCTTCGTGTTTATAGCTCGAATCTATGGTTTCAAACCAGATTTTCTTTCATCTCTGTCATTCTTTTAAAACCCTAGTCTCTTGCTACTCGAATCTATTCAGATCCTTGTAGATCCGAGATAATTTTAAGTTTATTTTGTTATTTCTTTTTAAATACTTTATGTGTTTTCTTATTATTAACTGATTTCTATCTTCTCTAAAGCTAGGGTTTCATCCCTTTAAGTTTATAAAAACTACTAATCTTTTTTTAAAGTGTTTAACCCTAATTTTCTTTGTTTGTTCGACTGATTCTCATGACTATGTTATTTACCCTAGGGTTTTGATCTCTAAAGGGTCTTCGGTGAAATGCTTACACATTCAAATCCTTTTAACTATGGTTTTCTTCTTTATTATTTCGACCGATCCTTTTTGAGTGTCATCTCTATGCCTTTGACATATCCTAGGGTTTTGATTCTCTGACTATTTATCTCGTTGTATTTTACCCGTTACCTTTAACTCTGTCAATTAAGTTGTTAATTAGTTTACTTACCTAAATTAGGGTTTTATTTTAGTACCCATATTTCCTTATTTAAGTTTTACTTGTTCTTACCATATTTATGTATCCATATTATCATCTTGATTGCGTCCTGATTCCTAATTTATTCCAGAAATTGTTTCTTACCTCATAAACCTTGCTTTTAATTACGGATTGATTCTATGTGAGATTTTTCCTTAAATTAAGTGGTACTTATTTGATTATGTCATGTTAATTGATTCATGACTGATTGCTAATTGATTTTTCATACCTTATATACGTGTGATTGATTCATTACCTTATGTGACCTACCATATTGCATGCTATAAAAAATCTTCTTGTTCTGATTTCAAGACACAGACTGAGACACTTAAATGAACACACTCGGAAAGAAACACACACACACACACACACACACAAAAACTCTTGCTCTCATTCAAACCTTTATGTTACTTGTGTTTGCTACATTGTCTATCCGGCTGAAAGCCAAGGCTAGACTATTGGATTCTGCATACTTTCAACTTTCTATTAGCTATTTCCTAACTGGTATGTCTCCACTTATGCCCTCATTCAATATGCTATGTAATTAGACCTATGCGCTTTATGTTTTAATCAGCATGTCCACTTTTATGTAATTAGGCCTATGTACTCCCTGTTCATGGATCTTAACCAGCATGCCTATTTCCATGAAATTAGACCTATGTGTTTCTTGTCTGCCTCTATGTAATTATAACTATGTCTATTTATTTCTCAACTAGCATGATTTATGTCCTGTTTTAAGTGTTCACCCCTAACCGGTTCTTGAATGATTCATGATTTTCCATGATCCTAACTTTGCTACCTTTCTGTATGTGTAACGACCTGACCGGCCTTTTTGAGCTTTTGCAACTTGATCGCCAGTTCTCGAGCATGACTTGCCCCGTGTTATATATTATGACTGATGTAGATCGTTGGTTTTGGTTTTCAGGAAAATTTGGAATGAATTTGGAAGAACGTTTTCAGTTGAAAACTTTGAATTTGAAAGGTTTGACCAAGAGTTGACTTATTTATATATGAGCTCGAATCGGAGTTTTTATGATTTGGTTAGTTTTTTTAGGTGATCTTTGACTTAGGAGTGCGATCAGAATTGATTTTGGAGGTCCGGTGTAGAATTAGGCTTGAATTGGCAAAGTTAGTATTTGGCGATTTTCGGTTGATAGGTGAGATTTTGATCCGGGTGTTGGAATGGAATTTTTAGAGTTTCTGCAGCTTCGTTATGTCATTTGGGATGTTTGTGCAAAATTTCAGGTCATTCGGACGTGGTTTGGTTGTATTTTTTATCAAAAGCGTGTTTCGGAAGTTTTTAGAAAACTTAGGCTTGAATCCGATGTGAATCGGTGGATTTGGAGTTGTTTGAGGTTTTTTTATGATTGGAAAAAGTTTGAATGAGGTTTTAGGATGTGTTGGTACTTTTGGTTGAGGTTCCAGGGGCCTCGGGTGAGTTTCGGATGGTCAATCGAACCATTTTTGGAGTTCGGAAGTTGTAGAAATTAAAGGTTCAGTGTTGTAGAGATTTATCTCTTCGCATTCGCGAGAGGAGCCTCGCGCTCACGTAGAAGGAATTTGGAAGGCAGGAATTTAATCCTTCGCGTTCACGTTTGAGGGCTCGCGTTTGCGAAAGGCTGGGAGATGATGCTTCGTGTTCGCAGGAGGTTGATCGCGTTCGCGTATAAGGATTTAGGTCCAGGAGCAATTGTTCTTCGTGTTCGCGTATGTGGGACCGTGTTCGCGTAGGTATATAAGTCAAGTGCATCGCGTTCTCAGGGAGTAGGTCGCGTTCGCATAAGGTTGCCTTTGGGAAATTAAAAAAAGTGTGCTTCGCGTTGCGAGGCTGAGGTCGCGAACGCGATGAAGGAGGGGTCAGTGCTGGGCAGAATGTTTTAAGTCACTTCATCCGCAATTTTGGGTCATTTTTCACCCATGGCTGCTCGTTTTTTGGAGATTTTTTGAGGAAATGAAAGAGGGATTCAAGAGGAATCGACTTAAGGTAAGAATCTTGGTCTTAAAACTTGATTATATTGTGAAATCCACCTAGAAATTCATCGAAATTAAGCCTAAAAGTGAAGAACTAGGGCATGAGATTTTGAAATTTTATTTGGGGATTTGACGGACCATTTGATGTTGGATTTGAGTAATTTTGGTATGTATGAACTCGTGAGAAGATGAGGAACCTATTGATATGAAAATTTCTGAGTTTTGAGAAGTGGGCCGGGGGCTGGGGTGTGACGACCCAAAGGGTCATCACCATATTTCTCCCTTTTTTCGTGCTTCTGAGGCCTTAAAAACCTTATTTTTAGTTGCCTCGAATTGCGTGCACAGTCCGGGCGCAAAGCAGGAAAATTTTTATGTTAAAATATGTGAATTCTGTGAAAAATTTGAAGAATTATGATATTAATATTGAAATAGTTGACTTTGGTCAACATTTTGGGTAAACAGACCCGGACCCGTGATGCGATGGTCCCGGGAGGTCCGTAGAAAAATATGGGACTCGGGCATGTGCCCGGAGTCGAAATCCGAGGTCCAGAACCCCGGTCAAAAGAATTTTTTCGTTAAATTGTTTTCTGAAATTATTAAGGAAGAATAGAAATGAAAATGAGCTAGAAAATATAGGTATCGGCTTCGTATTTTGGTTCTGACACACGGTACAGGTCTTAAATATGCGTTAAGCGCTTTCTGTGAAATTTGGTCGAAATCGGACGTCGTTTGGCATGTTTCGAAGCTAAATAACTAAAGTTTGAAGTTTGAATTTTGAAATGAAAATTATGAGTTTTGGGGGTTGATTCTTTGATTTTGATGTTATTGTAGCGATTTGATCGCTCGAGCAAGTTCGTAGGATGATATTGAGTTAGTGTGTGTGTTTTGTTGGGAGCCCCGAGGGCTCGGGAGTGATTTCGGGGTTGTTTCGGGATGTTTTTGCACTTGAAACTCATCAGATTTTTCTGCAGTTTTTGCATAGATCTTTTCCTCTATGCGATCGCATAGGCATGTCTGCGATCGCATAGAGTCCCTTTTTAGCCACCTCACTTTGTTCAATGCAATCGCATTGTTTGGTATGCGATCGCATAGCTTTGGACCTCACCCAACATTCCAGGCTTTCCTTCCTCTATGCGATCGCATGATTTCTTCTACGATCGCAGAAGCCAACTTCCCATTCTCTATGCGATGCATCTGTTGCCCCGCGATTGCATAGACCAAAAATGCTCCAGTGATTTTTAAAATTCCAGAACAGTGTCACTTCGGGTTTATTCTCATTATTTCACACGAGCTCGTCCCTAAGACTCTCCATAGACGATTCTCAACCATTTCTTCTACATAATCTCTTGGGTAAGTATTCTTAACTCCTTTTCCTCTTAATTTCTTCCATTAATCTTTAACTTCCTAGCCCTAAAGCATGAATTCAAGGTAGAAAA
>MU702977.1:65248-76563 GCA_026770625.1 Nicotiana glauca | reverse complement strand
TTATGAACTTGAAAATATGGAATAAACAGGCGTGAGTTAAGTCTAATATGCTATGAGAAGTTTTGTTAATAGATTATGTGACAACAAGGTTAAATCGGAGTCGAGTCATTGGTCATTTAATCAAAATCGGAAAGAGGGTCATGGAAAACTAATTTTTTTTTGGAAACATAGTTACGATGCTTAATTTTCCAAATGCGGGGGTGTATTTCATGTAATCCGATTTTAACTACTTCGAATAATAAAACCCTTTGAAATAATTTGAGGCGTGTCATACCAAATAAAATCTTTTAATTCATGGCCCTCAGATAAATACAAAAATTAGTATAGCAATGCCTTGAATAATCATAGTTTACTTTAGGTTGGAACTTTAAATAAAAAATGAGATGAGCCTCGCCAAATAAAATACATAAATAGCGGGGCCCTCAATGAATGTCTATATTAAAATACTTAGAATTCGGGATAGGCCGTTTAGCGAATTTCATGGCCTTCCTCAAAGTTAAGAACGCGCTAGTCACTTTAGGCGCGCTTTTTAATAATTTATCTTCTTAAACTCCGGTGTACATTTATGTGACCAAAATTCAAATCTCAACGGAGTCGAAATGTGTCAACAACCACGGGTGATTGATTGCGACGTGGTTTGAGACACGTTTTCACAACGTTGCAATTCTATTAAAAATAATAATAAAAGCGGTAAATAGCCTTTAAAATTGCACTATAGGGATAACATGCATTAAAATCAGATATCAAGCCATTTATAACAGTTTAAGCGACCGTGCTAGAACCACGGGATCCGGGGGTGCTTAACACCTTCCCTTGGGTCAACAGAATTCCTTACTTAGAATTTTTGGTTCGGAGACTTCATTTGGAAAGTCGAAAATTTCCTCAATTTGGGATTCAAGATAAACCGGTGACTTGGGACACCAAAAGCCAAACCTTTCCCAAGTGGCGATTCTGAAAAGAATAAATAATTCCATTTCGAATAATGTCACTTAAAGTAAAAAAATTTCCCTCACACATTCATCCCCCGGGGTGGGGTGCGCAAAAAGGAGGTGTGACAATGCACAACACTCAATCATAAATAATATCCATCACATCCCATATGCTCTAACATGATTAGACACATCCATGTGTTCTAATACGATATATGTATCACTTGCTGTCACATGACCCAAAGTAACAGGGGTAATCACGTGACTCTAGAGGGATGAATCCATTTCCAAGCACCGCATAAATAGTCATTACCATAGCATATCAATCTGCTCATAATGCCCCAATGTGACATAATCATATCAATCCGTATCAAAATTTTCATCTCAAAAAATGTATGCATATGTTCAAGAGATAATTAATAAACAACACAATGACATAATAAATAGAGATGCAAATGCGTGTTCATGATATAAAGTATGACTACGTCTAATTCAAGTATATCAATAATTTAAAAACAAACCATCATGCCCAAATAATATTTCATAACCCTAAACAAGATCTTTAGCATGAATATGTATTCTCACGTAGTCATACACAATCAAATAAAACATAAGTCAAGAAGAACATACAATCAAATAAGGCATGAAGAAGTCTAAAAATACACCAAACACGGTATAACATTAGTGTACGTATATACGCTCATCATCATTCATATGTGCCACCCCTAAATCACGTAAGATAACATATAAATCTAATTTTGAAGAAAATTTCTCTCTTAACAAGGTTAGACAAGAGGCTTACTTTCTTCAGGGATAACTTCAACCCTCAAATACTATATTTTTCCTTTGAAATTCTCTTCCAAATATCCCAAATCTATCCAACAACACCTCAAGAAGTCAACTGATACTTTAGGAATCAGTACCAATCCAAAAATATTTTTTTTTATGAATTTAGAAAAAGTCAACAAAAGTCAACCTAAGCTCACATGCCGGAACCCGAAATTGACCAAAATATGCGATTACCCATGACCTTATACTATATATTTTGGTTCCAAATTCCACTTCAAATCGATGTTCAAAACCCAAAAGAAAATAGTTACTCTTTATGCCAAAATTTTCTTTCTCTTTCTTCTAAATCCTTAGATTTAGATATGAAAATCTATGGGTATTCAATATCTTCAATCAAATCCAAGTTAGAATTACGAACCTTTGAAGTTGAGGTAAAAATCTCTTCACACATCGCCTCCTCCCGAAATCTAGATCTCAAAAATGGTAAAAATATGAAAACTCCCAAAATCTAGGCCTTAAATATCCCTTGAGACCAATCCTTCTACGCGATCATGGTAGGGCTCACGGCATCGCGAAGGTCAAGTAGCTTGGATCCTATGTGACCGCGACATCTTTCACGCGACCGTTCCTATGTGCACAAGCTGACGACCCTATGCGATCATGAACTTCCTCTATGCGATCGTGAAGTGCAAATCTTACCCTACTCCAATTCTTTCTTGCGATCACAAGAATTGGCTCCAGGATCGCGATGCATTGTCGTGCATAAAAAACCACCAATAACAGTATATTCCAAAATGCCTCGAGACCACCTCAAAGCTCATCCGAGCCCTCTAAGACCCTATTGAATCATCCTAATAAGACTGTATACCCTATACAAACTTGTATAAAGGCTGGAAACTCTAAAACCATCATCAAAACCAAGAAGAAAGCATCAAACGAACATCTCAAACTTTTCTAAGTTCAAAATTCTAACTTTGAACTAGAAGTGCCGAATCAACCCAGGGTCACCTGAGACCCGATGTAAACATACATACAAGCCAATCATCATACAAATCTGCTAGACCTTTTAAATCATCAATCCGATCCTATTAACCCAAAATATTGATCTTGGTCAACTCTTCTAACCTTAAGCCGCTAGTTAGGAACTAAGTGTTCTAAATTACTCTCGAACCCTTCGGGATCGAATCAACTATACCCAAAAGTCATAAATTAACAAACAAACCTATTATAATGACCCAATCAAATTGATTTTGAGTATTAGCTTCCATTCAGTGGTTTGAGGTCTTGAATAGCTTCCTATGATGTGTTATGACTAGCGTGCATGGTTGGTTTTGATTTTTGGGAAGTTTGGGAATTGTTCAGAAGAGTGATTCTCAATTTTGAAGCTTTAAATTAGAAGAGTTGATCAAGATTTTGACTTGTGAGTAACGACCTCAGATTCATAATTTGTTGGTTCCCATAGGTTCATATGGTAATTTGGACTTAGACGTATGTTTGAATTTAGATTTGGAGGTCCCTAGGTTGATTTGGTTCTATTTGGCAAAAATTGAAATTTTTTAGGTTTGGAAGGTTCATAGGTTGACCAAAAGTTGACTTCAACTTTATCAGGTTCAGATTGTTTTTCGGGGAGTTGGAATAATTTCGTTATGTCATTTGGAACTTTTGTGCAAAATCTAAGCTGATTCCGAGTGGTTAGAGGTGGTTCGACATAAGTTTTGTAAGTTGAAAGTTTGGTAAGCTTGAATCGAAGTGTGATTTTTAGTTTTGATGTTGTTTATGTGATTTGAGACCTTGAGTAGGTCTGTGTTAGGCTTTGGGATTAATTGGTGTGCTTAGACGTGGTCTCGAGGACCTTGGATGAGTTTCAGATCATTTAGGGTTGATTGGCATGGCTTGTTCTGGTGTGGTCTGACCTGCGACCTTATGTATGCATCTACGGTGTCACATTTCCGAATTTAGTATCGCAGAAGCAATGTCGGAGGAGATCTCAGGAGAACCGCATATGCAATGAGGTAGCGCATATGCGAGGTCCGTTTTTGCGTTAAAGAGGCGCATCTGCAAGAGATGTCAGGCCATGCTTGTGTCATGCTTCCATATTTTTAAGCGCCTGCGGAGCCGTATCTATGGAGTTTTTGGCATAAGCACGAGGGTCAGTTGGGAAGTGTTCACATATGCGAACTTTGTGGCACATAATTGATCTCGAAGAAGCGATATCTTTGGTCATAGATGCAAAGGGCCCTGCCAACTTATTATATTTCGAGGGTTGGCTCCTATTTTACTATTTTGGATTTTGGATCTCGGTAAGAGGCGATTTTTGAGGAAATTTTCACTACTACTTTATGGGTAAGTAACTTATACTTGGATTTGATTATATACATGGATTTCCAATGGATTTACATACTCTAATCATGGAAATTTGAAGAAAAAATTGAGATTTTTGCCTACATTTTAAGAGAGTATATTTTAGAGATTTAAGTATCAATTTGGACTAGGTTTTGAAATCTAATCTCATATTTGGACTTGGAAGATTATGGTTCACCGGATTTCGATATTGGTTCTGAATTTTGAGCACAGGAGCCCGATGTTGACTTTTGGGAAATTCTTTAAAGATCGAGGCCTTATTGATTGAGACCACTTCCTTTAGCATTGATTGACTTTCTTGATTGATGCTTGGCTAGATTTGAGACAGTTAGAGTTGTTTCCGCAAGGTAACATGATTTTGGCACTTTGGAATAGCCGGATGAGGTAAGTGTCTTGCCTAGCTTTGGTTGAAGAAATTTTTCCTAATAACTGATATTATTTGCTACATACGGGGGGGTCATGTATATATGAAGTGAAGAGTTTATACACATGTGCCATGAGTAGTCATGCTCGGGGTAAATTTTAGATTACCGTATGCCTTGTTTGGTTGCGTGTTCTACTTAATTCTATGTATTATTCAATTAACTGACCGTGTGAGCATAGTAACCAGGCTAGAGTTAATGTTAAGGCTATTGGTGTCTTAGCTGAAAATGATGAATTAAACTTGCGAATTATGCTAAAGTTTCCTCGGAGGTAGATACACATATGTTATGAACAAATATCCGTACTTGCTTTTGTGTTGATTCTTGATTGGGACATGTGTAGTCTTTGACACATATGTGATCCTTTGTATGACTACTAGAACTCGATTACTATATTTAATTTGGATGCAGTCATGTTTATATGTTGAATACCATCCATATTTTTGTTGTTATCATGTCTTTTTGCACTTTATTGATGAGTTATGAGGATATGCCTTTTGGTGATAATTTGTTGTCTTGCATTGTTATGGTTGTGGCACATGTGGACATATTGAGCAGATTGATTGGGGAGACGACATGAGGTTTTTTCTGCGCAATTTTAATATTGTGTCAAGGCGGAGCGATATGGTTGGATATTGTGATATTGTGTTAGGGTGGAGCGATATAGTTGGATATTATTTTTGTGTCAGGGTGAAGCAATACAATTGAGTATTGTTATTCTGTCAGCGTGAAGTGACAAGGGTGGATATTGTTATTGTGGCAAAAATGTGGGCACGCGGTGTCATATGTTGTGTTTCTATTTGATGATTGTTGGAAAAATTAGGTGTTATCTTGATTATGCAAGTGGATTCTTTATGAATTGTACATGTTTTATTGCTTTGCATCTAATATGCTAATCTATGCCTCTGTTATTACTTGATGGTTTTGTTAAAATGGATTTACCTACATAGACTTGATATCTCATATTCTGTTGAGTTATCGGTAGCGTATCGAATTGACATTATAAGGAAGTTTTTATCATGCATTGATATATTTGATTCTTGAAAAGTTCTCTTAAATTTGTTATTTGGAAAGTAATGTGAAATCGAATCATGTTGGGTATATGATTACGATTAGGTATGAGTACTGGATCACACACATTATATGGGGCATATCTCTTTTTGAGCGGGGTTGTTGTAATTTGTATTTGTCACCCCCAAACCCGAAGAGGCGTGGCTAGCACCCAATACCATACTCGACCCGAGCGTACCACTCTGTAATTGTGAACTCTGGAGGGGTAACCCTCAACTTTGGCCCATGAAGCCATATTCTGAATCATCTGAAAATAGAGTCTCTCTCATTTGAGAGGTAAACATACCCAAAAGCTCATATCCAAAACTGAGCAGGCTGACGAGGTCGCCATAAACGTTTACAACCAGCAATACCAAACTGAACATGCAGACAGGGCTAGCAAGACCACAATACTAACATACAAAATATACATGACTCGTCTATTGGTAACTCCAAAACAGTGGAGCTTACCAATCGAGCTGATGGTTGAATTTGTCTATTGGGAAGGTCTATCCAGTTGTCTATCAGGATCTGCAGGAATGAAATGCAACATCCCTAGCAAAAGGGACGTCAGTACGAAACAAAATACCGAGTATGTAAGGCAATAGAATAACGGAAAGCTGAAACTGAACTAATAATATAATAACTGAAAGTAACTAGGGGTCAAAGATGATATGAAAATATGCTCACCTACTGGTATTGACTCAACTCTCGTAATATAGTAAGTAAAATAGATGTCCGGCCCTATAAAGATCGGTACATATAACTGCTCTGCCGTAGTAGGCTCGCTTATAGGTACTCAGCCATACTAGGCTCTATATCGCGGCCATTCTGGGCTCTCTTATAGGCGCTCGGCCACATTATACTTGGTATATAACTTACCATCTGATCGAAGGTTGCCCAATAGCGCCTTGTCCACCGGTTATAGCTCGATGGTGGTGAAAATACTATAATATTGCCTAAATAGGGACCTGCCCACCGATTATAGCTCGATGGTGATGAGAATACTGTAATTCTGTGTGTGTGTGTGTATATATATATATATATATATATATATATATATATATATAAAACCTTTACTCTCTTCACTGGAAGAATAAAATACTTAACTTAATATAAAGTCCCGATAATGGAGAATATTGTAACTTATGAGACTAGGATAATGTACATAAATTCAGGAATATGAACTTCTCTTTATGTCTCGTTATCAAACACATATAGTTACGGGATCATGCTAAAATGAATAAAATATTTAGCATTAACATACCTTAACCACGTTCAGTCTTTAATACCTTCCAAGCAATTCTTTAAACAACTCAACTCAATCTACCATAGCATAAGGAGTAAAGGCTAAGTTCGCAACTTAAGATAGTAGCTCATTTAGGTAAATTTGGACAGCATATACCTTGTAACGAGGGCCTCATCCAGTACCATATGACAACAACGACAACCATATAAATCCAACAATATATAAGTATCAATAACAAGACACCATATAATAACAACAAGTAAAAATTGCTTCTCGACGAGCGGCAAGCTCTGATTGGAACTCGTATCCTTCATATAACTCCTTATATACTTCTTACTTTAACTTAGCTGTATCATTAACATGACAATTAAGTCATTCATCAATGATTCTAGCCTTATACTATGTAGTCATAACAAAGAAAATAATCCACAATACCAAATATCCTCAATTAGCAACTTTATTCACTAGTTCATGTCTGGTCCATCCATTTAACTTAATCAACATCTAGATAACCTTAATCACATGCAAGAACCCAATATACTTACCTCATACAGTAGCTTCAAGTCGAAATCCATGTTATATTTAGCTTACAACTACCCTCAATGGCAATAAAATACCATAGAAGCAACTTAAGCTAATCTTCACTTCCTATCTCAAGTTTCATATGTTTCTTTCATCACCTCACATGATAAATATGGACATGCATAAAACATAAGCAATATCATAATCAAGTTATTTCCCCCCAATTTATAGTCATAAACACACACACCCCCCCACCCACCCCTTCCCCATATATATAGTATTTGAGTGAGGAAATTGGGTGGGGGGAGGGGGGAAGTTCCCCAATCAAATTTCTGAGTTTGGAGTGGGATTTGACATTGAATTTGGATAATTTTGGCACGAGTGAACTCGTGAGTGAACGGGTGTTCATAATTTGTGACTTTTATCTGATTCTGAGACGTGGGCCTATGGAGGATTTTTGGGACATTTTTCTATTTTCTTGCCTTAGCTTTAATTTTATTAGCTAAATTAGTTACTTGTAGTTATATTTATGTTATGTAATCAATTTGATTAGATTTGGGCCACTCGGAGTTGGATACTTGTGGCAAGAGCGTGATTTCAGATTGATTTGAGCTCGGTTCGAGGTAAGTGGCTTGCCTAACCTTGTGTGGGGTAACTCCCCTTAGGATTTGGTACTGTTTTATAAATGAACGTCGTGTACGTGAGGTGACGAGTGCGTACACTGGATATTGTTTAAAACCCCATTTTTATTAAGCAAATACACGTTTTTCCTTTAATTGAGCAACACTAGTATATGTAACTATCCTGTTTAGCTTAGGAAAGCATGCCTACGTACCTTAACTGTCTTAACTGCCTATCTGAACTCTATGCAGCATGTTTAGTGAAAAATTATCTGTCTTCTTTGATTTGAACTTAGTCCAAACTGTAGAATTCCTTGCTGAAACTGTTATTTATGTTGATTGAGTTGCATATTTACTTTAAGACTTTGAAATGGAATTTCGGGAGATCCCTACAGGTTTATGTTTGGGACTACAGGACGCTATTCCGGGAGATCCACCTGTACTGGATATTTACTTTTGGACAACAGAACGGTATTCCGGGAGATCCCCCTACACATTTATGTTTGGGACTACGTGACGGTATCCTCAGAGATCTGTTGATACCAAACTTTTCCCTCGGTATTTTTTATACTCAAATAATTTCAAAATAGCATGTGTATACATATATGAGCATGCCCAAGAGTTTTGACATTTTTTCCTAATTTTTAAGATTTTAAAATTAGTTTATTGTCTATTTTAGCAGTACAAAATCCAGTAATTGTTCTCAAAATTATTATTTTTTGTAAATAATTTATTTCCATTCTCATATTTACACCAAAATATAATTAAGGTAATTTTTTTATATTTTTACAAATTTATTGGTTATTTTTAAGGCTAAATTGCAGTTTAGTGCTATATTTTTAAGGCTATATTTTCCAGTATTTTTAGATTAATATTTATATATTATTAATTAGTTTAGTGCTCTAATTTTTTTTTAAAATTATTTTAATTATTTTTATAAAAATGAAAAAATCAAAAATTAGCTATTTAACACATAGCCATTATTATTTCAATTTTAGCCTCAATTTAACCCCACCCCATCAGATTTAATTTAACCCAAGACCCAACCAAACTCGCCCCAGCCCAACTCTAAACTAACCCGGCCCAATCCGAACTAATCTGAGTCGTTGATCAAATAAGATCAACGACCCAGATCCCTTTTCCTTAATTAAACTCTTACTTACCCCTCCCCCCGACCCCTCACTTTTCGAGACCGGTCTCTCTCTCTCTCTATCCGTCTCTTCCTCTCCTCCTTCTCTCTAGAACCTTCTGGTTCTTCTTCTCCGATGGCCTTCACCATCTCTTCGGCGACCTTCAGCCTCACCCCTGTCGACCACCAGCCACCTTGAAGCCTTATCTCATCGGTTCTCTCCGTCCCTGAGACCCCATGAGTCTTCACCATGCGAGACTGTCACTGAAGCTTTACCTAGGTTTGTTTCTGGCCTTTCTCCGATGGGTTTTTGTTCAACGATGCTGTAAACACCATTGTTCCTAAGTTTCACAGCCAGGTTTCTCTCACTTCTCTCTCTGGTTTCTTATGAAACCCTAATCTCGACCCAAACCTCTTAAATCTATGTATTGTTTAACGATTTTCAACTCATACCTTTATGTTTTGCACTATTCTCTACTCGATCTTTACGATTATTCAAGTTTTAAATATTTTGTTCCCTTTTGAAACTAGGGTTCTTAACCCCTTTTCGAAAATACTTTATCTTCTGATTTTGAGTACTAAGTCATGATTCTCAGTACTATTTCTAAACATTTTGCTTAAGTCTGATGAAACCCTAGCTTTAGGGTTTATATTCGTATTATTGTCGTGCTTGCTTGTTTGTGTGTTCATTTGGATTCTTCTCTGAGTTCCGTGCTCTTTGCTTTAATTTTGTCACTAGTGTTTCATTCCCTTACCCTTCTATGTTCTTTGCTTAAAGTTTCTCTGATTATTTACATGGTGATTTTATACCGATTCTTACAAGCTCCCTTAAAGACTGTGATACTTGCCTTAAAAATTGTGATTTTTTGTATTTTTCTTATAATTTGGTACTGATTTCGAATTGCTTCCTTAATTTATGGGATACCTTCCTCAATTAATATTGATCTCCTAGGTTTTCAATCTCGTTCATTACTTTTTTTGAGACTATTTTCCAGAATTAAGGTAGTATTCTGCCCTATGATTGATTTGTCTGACATATTTGCCTAATTAAGTATCATGTACTTAGTCTTTATTGTATACCTTATGCTATTATGTTTCCTTATGTGATCATACTATTATGATTTCTTTCCTTTTAAACAACTGCTTATTACCGTTTGACTTTGATTCCTTAATTAAAGGGGAGTCCTTATACTGATTTTATTATGATTAATACCCAGTTCCTTAAATATGGATTGCTACCTTATTTGTTTACTCGTCTTCAGTACTATAAGTACCCCCCATTCTCTTTTGCATGACACACACCAACACATTGCATATCACAAACACACACAACAATACACATTGCTCTCTCTCCTGTGCTACTTCTCTTTTGCTCAATTGTTGCTCCCTGCTCCTGACTATTATTAGCCGGCTAAAAAGCCAAGGCTAATATTGTGCTCATATTTGGCTCTTGCATTCTGCTGTGCTCTCTTGTTACTGGTATGTCCTGATTAGTTTCAAAGTTCCAAACCAATGTGGTTATTACTACTTCAATGTGTTATATTCCTAATTGTTTTCTACCTATGCTTCTACTGTACGATATGTAATTGACCCCCTTGATTGCCTATCGACATTTGCATGCTCATGACCATTGTTTGCTCATAATCTTGCCTGTTATGACTATGTTCTGTTAGTACTGACTATTATGCCAAGATTCAACTATTTCTAGATCCTTTAAAACTCTTTGATTTTGTGTACTCATGCTTACTGAGTTTGCATAAGTCTCTGCATCTCTTAGTGATATTATGTGATATATTTGTCCCCTTTGCCCTTTATCATTGTGTGCAACTCTACAATTTTTGAAAACTCTTTAAACTACAAATTTTCCTCTCCTTCCTGCACTTCACACTACTCTTAGAAGTTAGGTTCTACCCCCTTCGTGTGAGAATTGCCTTGAGTACCCCTGAGTACTCACTGAACTTTGACACGCAAGGATGGTAATTCCACACTGCACATGTCCAACATTCTGGTAAGTGTTTGGGTACTGGTATTGGCCAGGGACCCAATGGGGGCCCTAGGGAGCTTTGCCGCACCCTGACCATGTCAAGGTTGTGAAAATTGAAAGGAGTGAGGTTGGAAGGATGGGTCTGATTGAAGGCTCCCTATAGAATAACTTTTTATTTTATTCTTTATTACTGTAATTCGGCTATTATTGGTTTGTAATAATTTATAAACGAATGATTGGGGTTGAATAGTGAATATGGG